>JAQIWF010000991.1:0-14144 GCA_034694965.1 Ceratozetes gracilis | reverse complement strand
TGCATTGAAATTGTGAACCATAGTCATAGCCACGAAGCTTTAATTCTTTGTAAAAATCATCACCACCAAGTTCAATTTTATTATTCGTTTTATTAACAAATTTATCAAAACTGAAAAAAATTGTAACATTTTAAGAATAAATTATTTTAAATAAATCAATTAAGATCAAATTTTGAAAACTTAACACTAATACTATTAACAATTGATTGACAATAGATTTGAAAAAAAAATTAATTTTAGAGGGCGGGTTACACAATTTTCCTAAAATATCATATTTAAGATTTGCTAATTTTTAAAATTTTTTAATTAAATACAATTTACCTTGCATTATTATTATTCAAAGGCTTTTTTGATAATATAATTTCCCCATCTGCCACAATTTCATTTGATTCTTGAATGCTGAATTTATTATTTGTTTCTAAAAAAATAATTTTAAATGTTACTGAACCATCAATTGGCAAAATAGTAGCCCGATATAATTGCACATTGTTAAATTCAATTGAAAAATTTTCATAAGATATTTGTAATTTTTCTGCATATTTTCTCCAAATTAAAAATAGATAACCAGATGCAGGAAATAAAATCCTTCCATCAATACAATGATCCAGTAAATAGTTTCCATCCTTGAAGTAATAGGAAATTGAATGTAATTATTATTATTGAAATTTAAGATATTAAATAAGATTTCTATATAAGAAATACCATTCGAGAGAAATATAATTTAAAATTTTTTTAATTTGACCTCTCTATTAAAAAAGAGCCCACTTTGTAAGAAAGAACTTTTCATTGAATCAAGATTTTAGTGCTTGAAAAGAACATTTCCCATGTTAAATTACTTCTGAGAAAAAACTTCTTATAGAAACAAATTTATCTTTAGTCAACGGTTTTCTTATTCGGAAGTTTATTAAGAATTAATTTATGATAAAAAATTGTTCATTCTTTTACCAAAAATATATCCCATAATAAAAGCTTTTCTAATTTTCTAATCTCTTATTGAGAATCTAACAATATATTCAAAACTATCCAAAATATGTTGAAAGTTTTTAATAAAACTCACCTTTAAATCAAGTATTACATTGCTTTCAAAGGATTTTATGCTAAAATATTGAGGATATTTATATACAGTGTACATTTTCTGGTGATTCCAATCAATTAATGGCGAAATGCATGGTGTGCCTCTTCGTACTGGATATTCAACTTTTGGGTATAATTTATTTATTTTTAAATTTATTCCACACAAAAATAAATTGCCCAAACATTCCATAAATGAAAAAACATTTCTATTTTTATCCAAAATTGGTATTGCTTGTATTTGAGAGTTTAATAAAATTTTTCTTGATGATTCAAATACGATATTTGGCATTATCTAATAAATTGAATTATGAAAAGGTGAAACAGTTTTTATCCAATACAATAATGTTAGTATATGAAAACATTAGAAAATTATTGTCACATATTAAAGTTATTTGAGAGCTAGGTAAACCAAAAAAAGGTTTACGAATATCTTTTAAGTTTTGTGAAATTTTTTTATTTCAATAAAAAAATTGCTGTTAGTTTAACCAACCATTTTGTTTACCGTTTTGATAATTTAACTAAGTTTATATATATTTACGGATAAAATTTTTCAAAACTCTATTTTGAAAATAATTCTAAAATTTAAAAAGATACTTTAAGATAAATTCATATTTATATTCTAAAGACTAGATTTAAAATTTAAAATAGTTATTTAGTAACATTTCTCCTAGAATCGTTAATATAGCATCATTCTTATGCTTACCTCAATAACAATTGATTCCTTTGGTATTAAGTTGAGGCATTGATTGAAAAGAACAGGTTTGGATAAATTATCTATAAAATACTTTGAACTAATATAACAAGCTCTCTTGTCTTTTAAGTTATAAGTTGTTGAAAGCCACCTTTTCATAATCTTCTTTGAATTTACTAATTTAGATAGTTCAACCTCAAGTGATTTCCATTTGATCATGCTTTTTAATGAATTTACAACTTGTTTAAAATTTGAATTAACAACATAATCTAATTCCATAGTAGATTCCTTATCAATCGCAGATTTTATATTGCTCGTGCAATTTATATTTGAAATTATTTCCTTATTACCTAGGTTATTACATTGTATATTTTCAATAGAATTTTGGCTATTATTCACATTTTGTTTCGTAATGTACCATGCAATCCAGTAAGCACACTTAATGACCTCTTCATGTGTCAAACAACCATCAGCATAAGCACAGGATAATTCACCAATTGAATAACCAATATACCCATCACATTTAATTTCGAGGTCATTCAAAACATCTATAAATGCTATTTGAATGGCAATTAAACGAATGATATTAAATTGAAAATTATTCTTTTTTTTGTAATATTTTAATAACTGCTTAAAATTGAAATTGAATTCTTGAAGCACTCTTGCAGATTTCTTGATTGAATTTTTGAATATATCCAAATTCATAAATGACATAATCATCTCATCATTTAGATCACATTGATCAGAAAATAAATACCAAATTTGAGGTGTAATCTTCGGAGCATTTATCTTAACAATACATTTATAATTATTTTTACTATACTTGTTCTGAATTGTATAACCTCTATAATTCATTTTATTAAGAGAATTGCTTTTTGTCTTGTTGGATTCTGTTAGATCATTTAAAAGAGATAAAAATGCTGGTGTTTGCATTTTAGGATTATTTAGTAATTTATTAAATAATGAATTTATTCCATCTTTAGTGCGACCACTCATTAATATTAGTCTAGGAACAAAAATAATTTCCATATTTGTTTCAGATCTAGGTTCATTGATTTCTGAACGAATTATCATGTGACAATTAGATCCCCCAAAACCAAAACAATTAATTGCTGCTAGATTGTCATAAAACGGAGTGTTTTCCAAAATAGGTTTTAATAATCCACTTTTAAAGCCATCAATTTTTGGATTGGGTATTTTATAATTAATATTTGCTGGTATACATTGATTCTCAAATGATAATAATATTTTAACTAAAGAGCATAGACCAGAAGCTGCTTCTGAATGTCCCATATTAGATTTAATTGCACCAATTAATAATGGCTCTTTCCTCCCTAGGTAATTAATTTTATTATGTATTTGCATGTTTGATATTTAATCTTACCAAAACACATTGTATCAACAATTGCATTCATTTCAACAGGGTCACCAGCAGCAGTTCCAGTACTATGAGCTTCTATATATTTAATATCAGCAGGGTTTAAACCTGCATGTTTGTATATTTCTACTATTAGTCTTTTTTGGGCACGATAATTAGGAAAAGTGATTCCATCCTCTGTATATCCATTGGAGGTCGTTCTAGATGCTAAGATTGTTCCATATATTCGTTTTGCCTCGTTTCTTTGTTGCAAA
The DNA here is from genome assembly GCA_034694965.1 of Ceratozetes gracilis. Classification (NCBI taxonomy): domain Eukaryota; kingdom Metazoa; phylum Arthropoda; class Arachnida; order Sarcoptiformes; family Ceratozetidae; genus Ceratozetes; species Ceratozetes gracilis. Next base: position 10,747 of record JAQIWF010000991.1, on the reverse strand, counting down.
AAAACTGCAACACATGCTTCAGATTTTACATAACCATTTGCATCAGCATCAAGACATTTAGCCATTCCTTCAGGTGATGTCATATTAAGAAGAAATGTCTAAAATTTAATTGAAATTTTATTAATATTAAAAATTCTAATGATAAGTTTCAAGATAAATTATTTCAAGTATTCGGCTTTCAAGCTGAGATTTTCCTAAAAATTAAAATTTAGTTTTTAGCTTTTGTCTACTAGTTTTAGGATAAAATTTTAACATAATTATGCACCCCGAAAATATTTGCCTTTTTAAAATTATTAATTGTAATTTAAATCCCACAAGTAATTGACAAATATTTTTTCTTGATAAAAGCCCACTTAATTAAATAATCGCATTAAGAGACGCAATATAGCCTGGGTGGCCGAGAGGTTAGCACACTGGACTTTCAACCTTAGGGTTGCTGGTTCGATTCCCAGTGCAGACCGTATGCCTAACTTGCTATTTGAGTATAATTTAATTGACAAACTCCCCCTCACTGAAAATCAGTCTCAGGTTGAGTGAGAAGTGAGTCTAAACAATTAATTCATATTCATGTTCATATTCATATTCAAGAGACAATTTAACTGCACAAATGGTTTCGAAAATAGATAAAAAAAATTTTAATTTAAGATGATCTCCATATTAAAAAATAATTCTAACTACTTAGTTAATCAATATTTGCATTTGCATTAATTTTATAATTAATATTTTCCTAAATTTTTCTATATTTTAATGTCTTTCAATATAAAAATTTTTCATTAAAAAACAAATTATTTCTATCGCGCAAATAATTAAATTATTTAAAGATCCAACACTAAATAGCTACAAGTAAATAGGATTAGATAAATTAAAGTATAAAACTAAGAAACATTAATGTTGTTAAAATATTTCAAATTTAAATATATTTTACTTACCATCTTATGTAATGATGGAACTAAAGATATATTTACACCAATTACAATTGCACGGTCACATAAGCCATTCTTAATAAATATGGTAGCTTGATCTAATGCATATAGACTACTTGAACAAGCTGTGTCAACAATGATTGCTGGTCCATTTAAATTATATATTTGAGAAATATAACTGGCCATGTTTTGTTGGTATGGGATGAAATTTTCTAAATCTTCATCTTGCGCAAAAAACATTTCATCATAGACTCTCCCAATAAACACTCCTGTTTTTGTATTACTAAGCATATCAGGATTTATACCTATTATAAATTTTAAGTTTAATTTTTTTAAATTTTAATATTACAATGTAATTTTATATAATATAGTTTGGCAACAAATGAAGTTTCAAACCTGCGTCACATATTGCTTCATATATAATCTCCAGAGCAATTTTTGTTTCAACCGACATTTTATTAGCAATATCATCAGAAATGCCAAAAAACTCAGCATCAAATCTGGATAGATCATTAATTTTTCCAATTTTGTTAGGAAGATTTTGATACCCTAAATAATAATTATATAATTTCTTATTTAAATCAAATTGAAAAAAATACCTTCTGGCCATCTTTTATGATCTTTATTTATCATATTAACATTACCATAAAGATTGTTCATAAATCTTTCAACGTTTTCAGATTCTTTTATGTAAATTAAGTATGTTAATTATTATTCTTATTTTACTTTGTTTAGTATATTTTAAGATAAAATTTAAGACGTTAATTAAAAACAAGCTAGAAAGACGGAATTTCAGAGTTGCAGTTTCTTTTTTAATGCCATTATTAGTAAAGGACGTTTTTATTAATAAAAAAGCAAAACATCTATTCCCTAATTCGCATAAAATTTGAATACCTTTATTAGCAATATAACATTACTCAATATTAAAAAACAGGCCTGTATATAATAAACAAAATATTTATAACCCATTGTTAGTAAGAACCATAAGATATCCCATTGTTTTTAAAAGACGTAACATATATTTTTTATTAGTAAAAGACAAACATATTGTCCATTGCTAATAACAAAAATAACCTTGGGAACAATAGATTTTCAAAATATTTTAAAAATATATTATCATTGTTGGTAGTCTTCTTTATTATAACGTTTTTCGATAAAAGTAAAGACCTCGTTATAATGAAGAAAATAATTTTCCTTATTAGCAACGAGGGGGTGGGAATCTGTTCGTTTTTTATGGTTAAATGTCATTGAGCGAAAATATATAATATTCATTTTTCATAGTCAAAATGATAGTTAATTTAATTTTAAAAATTATTTTTTTTAATAAAATCACTAAAATTAAAATTTCTTATATCCTCTAGGCTGTTTATTTTTTAAAAAAAAATTATATAAATTGGCCTTGTGGTTTTTGAATAATTGTCATGTAATAATTAACTACCTATTATAAAGAAGTTACATTGAATTTTTTATCTACATTAACAGTGCACATTTCTAATTGTTAAACTCCATGTTGTTAACTTTTCTTAAGAATTTATGATCATTAGGAGGATTTCTCATAAAATGAATGTTATTTTATTCCCTTATCCTGTTGTTAACACTCTGTGTTGTTAATTGAATCTTGGTGCATTTGCTACATAATAATTGAGAATTTGCATTGTATTATAATTGTCATAGAGGTGATTGCTACACAAAATAGCACCAAATATCACACTCAAAAAAAATCAAATTTTGTCATACAAAGATTTTATTAATTATTATATTAACTCTACCTTGAATAGATATATGATTTATTTAATAAATTTTAAGAAATATAATTTAAACTAAATTTAGTAATTAAATTATATATTTACTAATTCAGTTAAATTAATTAATTTGTGTCTAAAGTTTAATTTATTTATTTAATTAAATTGTATTTAAATTTAACTAAATCAAACTGGATTTAAAGTTAATTTAGTTAACTGAACTGGATTTAAAGTTAATTTAGTTAACTGAACTAGATTTAAAGTTAATTTAGTTAACTGAACTGGATTTAAAGTTAATTTAGTTAAATGAACTGGATTTAAAGTTAATTTAGTTAATTAAATTGGATTAATTAGTAAATTAAACTTTAGACACAAATTAATTAATTTAACTGAATTAGTAAATACATTGTGGTCATAACCACCTTGGTTACCTTCGTTTTAATTACAAACAACAAAAGGCAAACAACTTCTCAATCATTGAGTTAACTGACACTCACAAGAGATCTCTTCTGAGCCCAGATATCTACACATTCTTGGGCTCAAGGCTTCTGAGTGATCGACTCATCTCTATCGCAATCAAATGACTGACATATCAAAAGCTAACAACGAGTTGACAACTCATCTATCAATTATTAATGTAAAGGTTTTTTAAGCATAAATCAAATACAAGTACTTTTCAATGATCTCAGTTTGAACTTGTATATATCGAGTATGTTTCATACAGTAACTTATAAAAGCTCAAGTTCAAACGGAGAGTATTAATGATCCGATACAACACATAGTTGTCATGTATATTATGCATGGCGGACTTTTAGGATGACCATCTAAAATGACAAGTACAGTGTGACTACAAAGTGTCACAAAAACGAAAAAATTTGAATTAAAATTGCATGCAAATTAATTAAATATATCACATCTAATCTAAAGCTTATTAGTATTACCTAAAACAATTTAATTTAATAGCATTTAAAATAAAAAAGTTTGAAAAAATGGGTTTTTAAGTGAATTATTATAAACTAGAGTTAAGTAACTATTAAACGTTATGTGATATGAATTGTCATATAATAAATTTAACATTTTTACTTGTTATTGACATTTTATACAACTTTAAACAATTGATAAATTTAATCCGTTTAAGTTGGTCACTCTTGTTTACTTTGGTTGTTAGGTGGGTTTCTAGGTGGGTTCGCCATGTATAAAATAGATTATTTTCATTTCAGAATCAAACTTGAGAGAATTGTATGAGGAAAATAACATTGACGGGGTATACCTGCAGTTTCTGGTTTTCCTCACGATATAAGGGCATGCCCTTATTTGGGGGAAAATACGGTGGGATAATTTTTATATGAAAATTAAATTTGAATTTTAACACAAAATTTTGTTATATTTTTATTAATTGTCAATGCTCATTAATCACAAGGGTTAATTACGTCATCTAACTGAGAATAATAATTAACTTGTTGAAACAATTAAGTCTTTTCTTGTTGAGGTAATTAATAAAATTGATTTTCAATTTATCTTGATTAATCAGATGAAACAAACAACAGAAATTTAATTAGTTAACTGTCATTACCATTATTTCCCTCGGTTAATTAAGATTGCAAATATAAATTGTCAAGTTGTTTTTAAACATCATGGTCAATCATGTAAATTCAATTTTAATAAATATTTACTTGGTTAAATTGTGAGAATAATTATGATCATAAATCAACAGTTTTGCGAGATTTTTAAGAAAGATCAGATTTTAACTGGCTACCACAGAAACACCACCGAGTTAATAATTGGAGTATTTAGTGACTCGGTAATTATTCGTTTAAAAATTTAAAGATTGAGATAAAAAATTTTATTGTAGTTCCAAGAGTCAAATGAAACACATAGTGTTATATGTGGTCGTTATGCAAGTTTAACAAGATCATTTGAGAAATACTTAGCTATAAAGTATTTTTAGCAATTTTTTAAATCAAGTTAATTTAACTAACATTTTTTATCTAGTTTATATTTACGAAATATTTCCGAACAATTTGGTGGAACATTAAAAAATGGGACTTGGTCAGGGGCTATGAACTATTTCTCTAAAAATGTAAGTACCTGGATCAACGAATGTCTATTTAATTTGGTTTTCTCTAGGCAATAGACCTTATGGTAAACAGATTCAATCTTGACCTGGATCGTAATCAATTATTGGAGTTCTCATACTTGCAAGAGTCAAAGTCATTAACAATTCTTTACAAGCAATCTGTTAAATATGAGCCGAGTTTTCTCAAAATTGTTGATGTTTTCCCAATTATGATCTGGATACTAATAATCATATCTTATATTATAATAAGCATGATAAACTCTTTTAAACAACCATTTGAACAACAGATTCTAATCTGGGTTCAATATTTCGGGATGATTGTTCTACAGTATATTCCAATTAAATATTACCATAATAAAATACTAATAACAACATGGCTAATTTCCATATTTCTCTTGTCATTTCTATTTGTTAATGATTTCTTTGCTAAGATAATAATAGAGGAAAAGGAGTACATCAATAACTTTGATGATATTTATAAAAAGAAGTATATTATACAAATGGCCAAGAGCGATTATTACATCACCTATATGAAAAAGGTAAAATTTGGAATAATTAAGGTATTTTAAACTCTTATTTGTAGGAATTGCCACATTTGCATGATCAAACTTCACTCATTGAATACGATGACATACTTAACGGGGTAGCTCTGAAAACATTGCTTGATAAGAAATCACTCCTCCTTGCTGATGAATTTTTAAACAGCTTGTTTAAGAACCAATACCATAATTATGGGTTAATTCTAAAAAATGTCATAGATTCAAGTGGTTTATTTGGTATTCCTATCAATCGAAAAACTAATATCAAGTTTAAACCAAGGTTAAAACGATTGTAAGTTAAACATTTGCATTTAGCTTGCTTATTTTGTCAATTTCTTTTCTACAAGTGTAAGGAATTTCTTCATTTATGGGATCTATATTCACCAACTCAACATGTTCATGCTCCATCAGAAATTAATCACAAAAACCAAATTTAAAAAGCACCAAGCATTTTATGACAATATGACAGAAGATACTTATACTGTAACCATGGCAAACTCCAGATATTGTTTTGCAATGTTGGCACTAGGTCTATTTTTCTGTATTTGTGTATTCATCTTTGATAAACTGATAAAATGTTCAAGAAGGCTATTTGCTCTTGCAATCCTATCAAACTATTTAGTGAAATCTTAGCAAACATATTTGAGGTCATATTTTAATAATAAATTTGAAAATTATTATTGAGATGTTTCAATTACATTAATTATTTTATTAAATTATAGCTATAATTTAAGTTTACTATAATTTCTTCTTAATTATAAACACCCAATAAAATTAGCATGGTCAATTAAGATATGTGCAGAAAACAAAGAACATTACCTTATTCATATAATTTGCAAATTCATTTAAATGGTCTCGTAAAACTGTCAAGAATTAAATAATTATTTCTTATCAATTAAATGTAAGATTGGAAACACCATGATCAGTTTCTTTCCGCAATTGATATGTTCCTACATATGGTGTGTCCTTTAATTGTATCTCATTTTTGTTATCCTTATCATTGAGGTCTTCCTCGTCGTCGTAAAGATTTTTGATTCTCTTCGCCATAACTATAATTCCGATATCGAAAAGGGATCCGATAAACATGAAAACGAAGGCAGCGCTGTGTAAATACACCCGATATTTATCCACGTCATAGAGCCAACAGTTTCCTGTCTTTCCTAATCATTACATTCAAATAAAGATTATAAATGTTTAATCAAGTTTACCATATCCGTGGTACGATTATGGTATTACAGTTTCGGTAAATCACATGATTTTGTTGAATCACTCACCACAAGACTCTTCCCACACAAGACATGTTGAGTCAGTTATGGCACCAAATACCAGAGGAAATGGAATGAATGCTATATATGTCAAGCACTCATTATCATGATCATTTTCAGAATAAGAGAATATTTACCGAAAATAGCAAAGAAGCTGCCAATTATGCCCATGGCAAAACTCTTATCCTTTGGTTCAACACACCTAGCAAAATTATTTCGAAATTTATTATTATTATTATTAATTGACTTTTAAAAGCAAAGGCCAATTAAAAATTCAAATGTTATCAAGCACAATTTCTGCGAGAGTTTGAGGGATGAATTCTATCCAAATATTTTCTGCCTCTCTGGGTTATTTTAAGCTAATTATTCTTATCAAGTTACTTCTTTGACCCTCCCATATTAAGAACTTTACCTCAAAGTAATTAATGTGTTTCCAGTTCTGGCGGTTGAGGAGATCATACTTCCGATACTGAGCAAGATTATGTAAATTGGGAAATTATTGCATTCAGTCGGACAATACCCAGTCCGTGCGCTGCCATAAGTAGCATTGAGTGAACCCTCAATACACAGACAATCGTTGAAAGACTAGAAAATAATAGATAAACACAAAACAGATTACGATTTTAACTCACGATTGGGTTAGTTGTCCGGTCAATGGTTTGACAGCCAGCGTAGCATGGTGAAAAATATGTTGATTTCCCATCAAATGAACAAGTTGGTTGGAAGACTCGTGTACTGCAGTCACAACCGTTGTTACAACTACTGGAAGGGCTCACAACCATTCTATAAATGAGTAGGTATTTTGAATTCAAATCTCTCCCATTTGGCTATTCCTTACCCAGAATTGGAACCATAACCGCTATCTATTAGTGATAGGTTAGGAAAATCAGGTGTCGGACACCCGAAAAACATAACAATAAATATTGAAAGAGTGGCCACGAGTTCAACAATAAACATAAAGACGACCAGAGGTCGGGATTTTGGCTTAAAGTATCGTATGAGAAATCCACCGCCCATTATGCCAATTGCCATGGTCATCACACTTGTTGAACCTTTCAATATGTAAATAATTAATTAATTAGGATAAATATTTTGGGGTTACCTGTAAAGAAGCTAGCACCAGAGGCTGACTGCTTGTATTGCATTTCTATATACTTTGGCTGAAATACAAAATAACCCAGATAACCAAATATTCGGAATATTCCGGCAAACATATGGCAAATTAGTATTGGATTTCTTGCAAGTCTTTTCAAAGTTACTTTCACCTCTATTGAAAAATAAGTATCTAGTAAATTAAAATAATCTGAAAGTACAATACCATCGGATTTTGGAATTTCTAGTTGAGTTTTGGGAACACTTTTTAAAACATCCGGGTCTTCAACTGATGTGCTTTTGAATCGTTTAGGAAAGAAAAACATCGGAAGAGTGAACATTAGTATAGAGAAGGCTAATACTAGAAACCCAATCCACCAAGCTCCCACCTTTAAAATTGTGCAATTATGTTTTATAAAATTTATTGTGTAAGAAAACATACCCAACGGCTGTCTTTCCTATCAATATGGGGATCGACTATAGATTAAGACATTTTAATTTGAACTAATTAAATGTCAACTTACAGGTTGGGTCCTCATACCAGGCCAGACATACTGAAGCCAATAGAAAGCCAAGGGCAGGCCCGCATAATCTTAGTGTAGCCACAGAACCTATAAAATTTAATTAATCTTGGTCAACTTATGGGGCTGTTCATTTATTTCTCACTCAGTCTGAGATAGGGAAGGGTTGTAGCATTAAAGGGAAAGGGTTCTGGAATTATCCAAATTTGTCATACGTATTAAATGAACAGCCCCTTGTTTAAAACTTTTATAAATTACTTATATACATGGGTGAATTCTTTTTCTGCACATTATCATCAATATATGGCAGTCCTATTGTATAGAAAGCCGTATAACCCATTCCACTCATGAAACTGGCGATCCATAAAAGAGGAACCGCTAAATTCCCTGTTGAGCCATCATTGGACTGACACTCCATTTCACCGCCCAATAGGTCAGAAGAACAGGTTTCGTATTGAGTGATATTCGACACAACATTATTATTTGAGAGGAGGTGTAATCCGGGGCCGTATATGAAATAAGGCAGTGCACTGACTATGCAGGCCAGGGCTACAATCAACTCTCCGATAGCCATCAGATGAGATCTATTATATTTTGAGCCCAAATACCCGATAATAGGACTGACAAACATTTGACTTAAGTTGTCGGCAATCATAATAAAACCTGAGGTTTTGCTCTCAAATGCATATCTTTTCTCCAAGGTGGAAATTGAGCCCATCAGGTAAGTGAAGTAAGCCCCCTGAAGGATAGCCACCACTGAAAAGTTGATGACAAAATACTTGGGAGTCGCGAACTTTTGCATCCATTTCGGTCTCCAATTAAATAAACCACATGATGTCTCGTAATCAAGATCCTTTTGAGCTTTCACCTTTCCTTCTGATGGAATCATATTTAATGAACTAGTTAAATTAGTTCTTAATGATTATTGTCGAGGAAATTGTACACTACTTCAGTAGTTGAGAGATAACACAGTTTTGTGATTCAAAGAACATTTTATTTCGAGAGCACAACGACTTCTGAAAATGAGTTTCAGATTCAGGAGTTTGTCTCTTATCTTATCCTTTAGTTCACATGTTTTCTATCACTCAAAATAATTTTAGAGATTTTTGAAAATTGAGTACAGACTCTGACCAAACATTGATTTATTACACAAATGACAGCTTATTATCAGATTAAACAATATTTTATAAAACTAACTAATATTTCATTCAACCGAAAAAGTTATTCTTCTTTTGTGGCGATAATTAGCCGGAGCTCCGGCTTTATATGCCTGATTGGATGTCCTTCTCAGTTCTTGATTTTCAATGTCAAGAGCGCACCATAACTCTCGCTGACATCAATTTAGAGGAAGTTAATGTGTGCCTCAATTAAATAAATTTATTGAATTCACTGACAATTGTTGGCTTATAATTCAGTATAAACTCGTTTTAATTAATTAAAAACATAAAAATAGCACGGTTCAATGGGTTAATTACCCAACATCTATCTTTAAATAACTTATATATATCTCTATCTTTTGGGTGTATTTTAATAATTAGCTAGATTTCAATTGCAGTGTATATTTTCCAATTTTAAATTGATCTGATAACAAATTTATTTAAAAATACGACTTTAATATAATAATTATTATTTCAAAAAACAATTATACAATAATTAAAACTAGTTTTTATTACATTTTAAAATCGTGTTTATTCCTAATTAAACTGCTTTGAAAACAATAAATCCCTTTAATTGAGGCAAACATTGATTTCCTCATAATTAAGGTCAACGGGAGTTGAGTTGAAACCTTGATCAATTTATTTAATCTAATGATAATTTATTTTTAGTCTTTTAGGGATGTCTGTGTATTGAGGGCTCTCAGCATATTTCTTATGGTAGCGCTCAGACCGGTCTAACTTTCTAACTGAATCCCATAATTTTCATAACCTTGCTCAATATCATAAGTATGATCTTCTCAACCACCAGAGCTGGAAACACATTAATTATATTGAGTTAAATTAATTAAAATGGGAGTGCCAAAATATTTACCAGCTGAGAATAGCCTAAATTTAAGATTTTAATTTAAGAAGAGGCTCTGATTTTATTGAGACATACATTGAATATTTGACCAAGTACAATTGAAAAAAGGAAATACAATGAGACACATAAAACCATAGTTCTCAACAGCAAGAGAATTGCTCATTGCTCAATTTTGTGAATCAAATGTTAATTAATTTTATATAATATTGTTTTATCTGATAATCGGCTGTCATTTGTGTAGTAATTTCTCTGTTTAGTCAAACACTCTATTAAATCATCAAAACATCTCTAAATATATTTATTAATTTGAGTGATAGAAAACATGTGAACTAATGGATCAAATAAAACACAAACTCTTTAATCCGGAACAAATTTATGATTATCAAATAATATCTACAAGTTAGCCAGTTAAACATAATTTATATTATTAAATTATGATAGAAATCTTGAATAATTTTAACCCATAATGATAAAACAAGTTTAAAATAACCAGGGTTAGCCATCCAACTCAAAGTTCAGGGGGGGGGGATAGGGCCGGATTTTTCCAAAAAAAGTCAGAGATCGGAAGA
>JAQIWF010000990.1:0-14144 GCA_034694965.1 Ceratozetes gracilis | reverse complement strand
TAAGACCTAATGTTTTAAATTTTTTTAAATCTATAGAAATGAGATATAAGACCCCGTTTTTTATACCAGAAATAACGGTAATGCTTTTTCTATATGAATTTTGTTAGTTTAAAATAATGAACAATGTCAATTTATTAACTTTAAGAATATTCTATTGAAAACTTATTACAATTCAAAATTAATTAAGAAAACTAATGATTGAAAGATAAGGGAAATTAAATTTTTAGATAATTTGAATAACAAAACCTATTCTTTACTAATGAGTCATTAGTAATGAGTTATTAATGAATTATTTAATATTATGTTATGTACTATACCTGGGATACATAGAATTGGCGGTTCTATGAAAATCGATTCAATTTCATATGAATATTGATGACACAAATATTGTTAACCTTTCTATGGATGTGCTCTTTGTGTGTCATTAGCGGCTGAATAGTATTTGGAGTCACTGTTTGTCTCTATAGAAACTTTTAAGTATTAATTGAGTTTTTGATTAATTATTCGTTTGATATTTGGATTAAACTTGAAATTAATTTCGGACACAAAGAGCTAATTGTCGAGCATTTTGAACATAAGATCAGTTAAATTGCTTTAATGGTAGACTTGGCTAAAAATATTTGATTAAAAATTGGAGAATTCCCTAAATTCCCACTCATTTCTATGTTTTTAGTTTTTAATCTGCAAAACATTTAATGGAAATACCATTAGTCGAGGAAATGAAGTAAAACAAAACAGTTTTAATTGTTTTCGATAATAACGCAAATTAATTTCATACCATTTATTCTAATATTAACTCAAAACAAAATATTCTAGCAAGACCAGGTAACTTTTTCATGTATACCTTGAAAATACATGTAATGGATTATACCCTACCATATTGTTCCAGTATATGTTTATCAAGGGAGCTTGGTCATCTCCGATTGTATTGAATAGAATATTCTGTGAAAAGCCTTGTACTTCATAAAAGCACAGACTCTTTGGTGAACCTGACCTATAAAATAGCAATACATTTATTAAAAGAATATCTCATATCGAATATATGGCACATAATATCAATTAATTTGATTGAAAACAGAATCATATCGTAAAGCATTTGCAAACTCAGAGTATTTATAACCAGAAGGAAGTACACCGAATGCTGTGCCATATATTAAATTAGTGGTGTTTCCAAACAAATAAAACCCTTTAGGCCTCACATTTGCTTTGAATACAATTTAGACACTTATGAGAGAAACTAAAAGTGGTTTACAATAATATAACAAATTGTTTCAAAAGTGTTTACATTCAATAGTAATTCAATTATAAGTGTTTATAACTGTTTGATAAAATTATTTACAATTGTATTATAAAAAACATAATAATTTTTTCCTATAATGGAAGTTCGAGAACCGGATTATACATAAATATGTACTTAAAATTGTGAGACGTCTTCCCTCTGATTCTCAAATTATGAATATTTGGATAAAATTCAGTGACTTATTGTTAATAATTTATTAAAGTATGAATTAATCCCTAATATGAGAGTAACTGAGAGTAACTGTTGTCGAGGGAAAGCATTTTTTCTTAACTCATTTAACTTTTAATGCCAAATGTCATGAAATATAAGGATAATTGAAGTATTGCTGCAAAATGTCTTATGGCATTGAATGTGCTCGAGGCAAGTGAACGCCTGACTTAATTATGTGAACGGCGACACTCACTCAATAACACTATTAATATAGTTATGTATTATTTTATTCTGTTTTCCATCGGTTCCAATGGCAATGCTTAACACTTTATCGACTGAGCGAATGCGCACATCATATGCCGAATACAACCACTTCTTCAACAAACAGTTTAGCATTAGATTCAAAGAATATCCGAACAATTGTTTTCAACTTTTTTTGATGTAATATTTGACAGGAGTTTAAAAAATTCTGAGAGTTATGTGCCTTTCAAAGATTTTGTGATACAAATTGCAATTAAAATTTATGAACAATGACCAGGTTCAAATTATGTATTTTCGACATTTAACTAAAATCCTTTATTTCAATAATTTTGTCGATTGAGTCTAAATGTAAGTTCGTATCAATTCTTGCGAACAATTTTGTGAAAAGAAGTGAATTATTGGAAAACTATGAGCAAAGATGACCAAGTTCATGAAAGATGCTGCCACATCACCCACCGTCCCAATCATACCCCAGCAGTACTACTGTGCGGTCACGTGTTGTAATAGCAATAACTGTAAGCCGTCGACGATTCTTAAAGGAGTTGCGAACCCATACTACTGTCCCAATCGAGAAGTGCTTTCAAATGGCGTTCCCAACAGCTATAGTTTCTCAGGAACCACTACTCCATATACACCCAGTGTCTCACCACACTGTCTGGCAGTGGACCACTTCTATACCAGTGGCCATGGATGTTTCAGACGAGCTGTTCCCACCATGCCTTTAATGATGGCACTGATATTGTCTTTACTCAATTTAGTCCTCCCGGGTTCGGGTAAGCAATTGTGTTGACCATCCTTTCAAATTTCAATTTCATGATTGATAGTAAAATACTCTTTCAATGTTTATTAGATTTATTGGGCTATAAATACAGAGAGAAGTTATAAACCCTTTACACAAACAGTTGTGGGAATAGACTTGTTTTGAACTCAATTTGTTTTGTTTTCAACATTTTGTTATTCATATTATTCTCATTAGAGTTGATGTGAAAAACTTGTAATAAAATTGTGACAAAACTAAATATTTTTGTTTGCGTGACATAAAATAGATGATCCCGGTTATTCTCTCGACATGAACTAGAAATAGTTGTCTGCTAGTTAATTTATGCTCATTATATTTATTATGAGCATTTATTCGAAGAGATGTAAATTAAAAGTACTCTGATTCTATTTTTGCTTTTCTCCCAATTATAGAATCAATAGAAATAATAAAATGGTTTCATTTCTCGATGAATATATAACTTATTTCTAATCGATTCATAACTACAAGACATTTTTCTATATTTATATTTAATGATAGCTCAATAACCTTGTAAAAAGAGAGAACATAATGAGCTAGCTCAATACAGGAAATTCTTATTGATATAAATTATTGTGTTAATATATATTTATTTCTCAATATTACTGTCTTATATAAAAGAGTGAAGATGTAATTAAATTTGACCTTAACAATGGCAAAGACTTAAAATCGATTAAATGTGCTGGATTTTAGCTTCATTTTATGATTGAGAAAATTGCCAGATGCATTCTTCTGTTAATAGAACAGAATGAATGTATTCTGAGTCAAATTAAATAAAACAAACACTTATTTCAATAAATGCATTAATCGATTAAATGGGCGACAATATTGAACTATAACCTTGGCATATACCTTGACATATACTTTGTTAATAGTAATCAAAAGTATGAATACAAGGGTAAGAATTAATGCAATCATAGAATAAAACAATGTTTTGGTTCACAAAGTATTGCAATTTATATAAAATTCATGTTTTATTTTAATAATTATGGTTTAATAGGATGAGTATCGCACGCAAAACATTCCTAAAACAGTAGGTCTGGTGTCGAGTAATTTGTTTGTGAGGCACGTCTGGTAATGAAAATGTGTACCTGATTAGAGTGACAATTCTGAATGTGGGACAGCACTAACATTAACACAACCCTAACCTACGATTAGTCACTGAAGCCATAAATTTGCCGATCGATACACTTTATAATAGCAATGAAAACACACGAATATGACCATATTGATCATGATACTATTATTTGTCCAACTTGTAAAACATTTTGTCAATCAATAATAAACTGAGTATTGAATTATTGATATAAATCAAAATAATTGACTCATTTGTTATACACTCGAGTTATTAATGGAAAACTTAGTAAATTTGCTAAATTACCCTGCTAAATATAACTCACAAACAAAGCTTATTTTGCTTAAAGGGCTTAGAATAACCCCCCCCCCCTTAGAATCGAAAACTCCCAGAAGTCGTTGACACACTGTTTTATAGCCTTGTAAACTGATTTGATCTTTTGATTAACTTGGATCTAATTATTATGAATTTGTCAAAACAGGGACATTATTAGCGTCAATAGCAATATTGTTCGGATGCAATACAGAGTATGGGAAAAATCATTGGTTCAAAGCATTCTTCATATGTCTTTGTTCGGCAATTCTACAGATAATAACCGCTATTTTTGTATTCGGTTGGGTTTGGAGTATAATGTGGGGAATCGTCTTCATTAAGAGTAAGTCATACGTGTGTTCCCAATCAATGTCAGCCCAGAATTATCGTCAAATATGACACTTTGAGTGCATTTTTCGATAACTCACTGAAAGGAAACATTTGTCTAAAAATATTAATCAATTTTTGATATTTTAGATTCGTTACGTTATGGCGACAAAAGAGATATCTATACAATGAGTTTGTGTTAAATATTATTCATTTTCTATTATCTAATACTCGACACAATCAGTTAGTATTCGACGCAATTATCAGATATTTGGCAAAATTACTCACAGATAGACTCCCTTTCAAATGAGAGTCTATTTTAAGGGTACTTCAGATTTCTATTTCTAGTAATCAAATCTTAATTAACATAAGAATTGACTTTTATTTCAATTCGATGTAAAATTTATTTAAATGATAATAAAGTCATTGATTTCTTCTCTAAAATGGAGTATTGAAGGGATAGTATTTGTGTCCGGTCACAATGGGTCCGTTCCATCTCAAGTGTATGATTCTGCCCTCTTCTCCCCTATCAAAGCTCTCAATTGTTGCCAAGTCTTCGGGCGTTAACTTGAAGTCAAAGACATTAATATTTGAGATGATTCTGGAAGGGGTCACACTCTTTGGAATGACGGCTACCCCGCGCTCCACCTGAAACCTGATTAGAATTTGAGCCGTAGTTTTCTTATATTTCTCAGCAATTGCTTTGATTTTTGGGTCTTCCAAGAGTGAGGGGTCCTCAGGTTTAGCCCACGGTCTGTCCGGTGATCCCAATGGACTGTAAGCTATCATTTAAACAATCGGTCATTCAATGACTTGGAAGGAATGGAATCAATGAATACCTGTGACCACAATATCTCTCTGACGACAGAAGTCAATCAGTTTTTTCTGATTCAGATATGGATGACATTCGACCTGACATTCAATGCGTTACTTAAGTGATGACACAATACAATGAATGACTCACTTGATTGACGGCGGGTCTGATTGTGGCCTCTTTAAGGATGCGCTCAATTTGTTGAGAATTAAAGTTCGAAACACCGATTGATTTGACTTTTCCTGTTTTGAGGACATCTTCTAAACCTTTATAAGTCTCCAAATAGTCGATGTCACTGACGAGGACCTCTCCCTTCTCATTCTTAGGGAACTTCTCTTCGCCCTCTTGATATCCCAACGGCCAATGGATTAGATATAAGTCTAAATATTGAAGACCTAATAACTGGAGAGAGATGTCAAGGTTGACCTGAACCCGATCTCTCTTGTGATAAGTGTTCCACAGTTTGCTAGTAATGAAGAGCTCTTCTCTCTTCACTTTTCCGGCATCGATGGACTCCTTGATAGCCCGTCCGACTTCTGCTTCGTTGCCATAAGCGTAGGCGCAGTCAATATGTCTATAGCCGGCATCGATGGCTGCTTTGACAGCATCATAGACCTGTCCTTCGGGGGCTTTCCAAGTGCCCAAACCAACCAAAGGAAAGTCTTTTCCGTTATTGAGTTTCACTGTCTTTGAGGCCATCGTTGGTAACAAACAAATGGAAAGTCTATTAATTGAAAGAAACGTTTTAATCAATTAATGGCTTAATTTAATTAAAGTCTTGCCTTCAGCTCACAAATAGACTAATGAAAGCTCTGGTAATCAACTGCCGGCTATACTCTACTCAATAACTCACCCAATGATTGTCGATAACAACATTTGATAAAATTCTAGGCAATAATTGGCTTAAATTTCCTTTGGACTTTGATCAAGGTCACTATAGATCTCTCACTTACATTAAATTAACTATAATTTAAACCCAATATATATTTTTTGGTGAAACCATTGCTTTTATAAACTATTTTCAGTGTAAGTAACTTAAGCACAGATTAATTTTACCTTTTATATGCTGGGTCAATTTATTGGAATGAGTTCACATAACACCAGGAACAAATAAACAAATTTTCACTTCCCTTATAAAATAAAGTTGATTGAAAAATTATTTATAGAGTTCAGTCAAATGATTTAATGGTAATAAATAAATGGATCATGCCATTTTATGGCCTTATTGCTATTTAAAAATATAATTAATCTTGTAGAATAAATTTAATTCAATTTGTTATCACTTTTAAATGTAGAATATTATCATGTTATGCATGAATAGTTCTGATTGGTAATAAAAAGTTTTCATACAATAAAACATATTAATTATACCTTGATTCTTTATGCACTTGATATGAACTGATACCTAATCCTTTAAGCCATATATTAAATTAATTAATCAATTGATTAGATTTTGTGTTCATTAATCTTAGGAATGAGCTTGATTAAAACTAGTACAACTATAGTTCAAAGTTTGACGTCAATGTGAGTTCAATTGGATTGGAGTACAGTCTGAAAGAAAAAGTTGTGGAGATTAAGAGCGCCAACAAAATAGCGCTCTTTTTGGACAAACTTTTTTGATTGGCTCTGAGTTTAACTATTTGTCAACAAAAGGGCGCAAACAAAACACAATACAATTTAAGTCTCTTTTTTGTTTTGCCCAAAAGTCACTCATTTTACCACTTTTTACACAATCTTCAGCACATTATGAGCGACGAAACCGGTAATTATTATTTCTTTAATGTCTTCAGAATGTCTTTATTTGATTTTAAATGACTTTATCTCTCTTTATCTGAAGTGTCGACAATGTCTCGCGAGAGACGTAAAGCGAGTAAACACTTGTCGAAGAAGTTGTCAGCTTTGGAGAGATTGAGACAATTGAAGGGATCTAAAAATAAGTATCAATTGGAAGATGAAGAAGACATCTATGAAGAAGTGGATGAAGAAGAGTACTGTGAAATCGTAAGTAAGAGACAAAGAGAGGACTGGATTGTCGACGACGACGGACAGGGATATGCAGACACTGGCAGAGAGATCTTCGACGATGACTTCGATGAAGAGCCTTCCGGTTCCAGACATGATTCCAAGACTAAGAGGAAGAAGAACCCCAACAGAGGCTCATTGGTTGAGGAGGAGACACAAAAATCTTCCAAAAAGACACCGAATATCAAAGACATGTTTATGAAGAGTTTGGGGACAAAACCTGCGACCAAATCGATACAAGAAGTTAAGATCAATGAGGATGAGTTGGACGGACTCATTGATAGTATAAACAGCGCTTCCAATTCCAGGGCAATGAGTTCAACGCCTAAGCCTTTGAAGTTAACGCGAAAAATAGGATCCAATACTAAAAGTCCGAATCCGTTCGCAGCCAACGGTTTGGTCAAAAGAAGTGCCAAAAGAGTGACGAATGGATCAAATGAACAGCCAATGAAAAAGAGGTCACTTTTGTCAGGCGGTGAATACAACTTCGATGAGTTGTTCGATGACGAAGACTTCAAGACTTTCGATGATTTTGATGCTAAACCAATGGCTGAAGAATTAGTTAAACCAATTGAAACAACTGATAAAACCGCGACCGAAGACATAAAAATTAACTTAACTGATGGGGAATGGGTTGCGTCTAATGCCAAGAATGACATCCAATCGCTTCCAATTGCAGCGGTTCTACCAAAAGAGCTGCCCTTCGAGATGGACGACAAGAATAATAAATTGATTTCATTTTATTGGTTCGACGCTTACATCGATTACTTTAAGAACCCGAGTGTTGTCTATCTCTTCGGCAAAATATGGATCAAAGAACTTAAGCGATACGTCAGTTGTTGTCTTCAGGTCAGAAATATTGAGCGCCGAATATATCTGCTTCCGAGAGAACACTTCTTAAACGACAGGACCCAAAAAGTGACGCCTCAAGACGTTTACAATGAGTTCAATGATGTGATCGCAAAGAAGTATAAAATAACTCAATTTAGGTCTCGAAAAGTGACCAAAAAGTATGCCTTTGATAACAAAGACATACCTTCAGAGGCCGAGTATCTCGAAGTTCTCTATTCTGCCACCAATTATGCACTTCCTTCTGATATGACTTCCGGTAACACTTTTAGTCACATTTTCGGCGCCAATACCTCAGGTCTGGAAAACCTAATGTTAGACCTAAAGCTTGTGGGCCCCCAATGGCTGACAATTAAGAATCCGGAGATTTCTGACCCACCGGTCAGTTGGTGTAAAGTAGAGCTAATCGTAAATAAAGCCAACTCTCAAATCTCTGTAGACGTCGAGCAGAAACCTTCGCCAGACTTCACATTAATTTCACTCAATATTAAGACATTTGTGAATCCGAGCACTAAATTGAATGAAATAATAGGTATTTCCTGTTTAGTCAACAGTTCCTTCAATTTTGACAAAACTAACGCCAAATGCAAATACGATTCACACTTCTGTGCCATAACTAAGCCATCGAATAACTGTGGGGTTACTCTTCCCTATGATTTTAACTCGAAAATGGCGCTCAAGAACTACAATAAGACAAGAATAGAGCCGATGAGCTCCGAAAGAGAACTATTGAACTTCTTTATGGCAAAACTGCATCAATTTGATCCCGATATCATTGTTGGTCACGATATTTATCACTTCGATTATGACCTTTTGTTGTCCCGCTTTGCGCACCACAAGATTGCGATGTCTTGGAGTAAATTGGGTCGACTCAAGAGATCTGGTATTCCCAACAGAGCTAAAGACAAGAATGGATTGTGCGGTCGTCTGGTCTGCGATATTAAGCTCTCGAGTAAAGAGTTAATTCGCGCCAAGAGTTATGATTTGACACAATTGTCGACACAAATACTAAAGAAGTCGCGCTTCGAAGTGGAACAGCACTTATTGCCTAAGTTTTATGACTCTTCGACTCAACTCTTAAGACTAATCGATCTCTTTATGAAAGACAACGATTTGATTATAAATATATTATATGAGTTGAATGCCCTCCCATTGGCCCTTCAAATCACATCCATTGCCGGTAATCTGCTTTCGCGAACACTTCTCGGCGGTCGCTCCGAAAGGAATGAGTTCTTACTGTTACACGCCTTCCACGAAAAGAACTTCATTTGTCCGGACAAAGTCTATTCCAATAAATCTGTGGCTTTCGATGAGGACTCTGCGCCACAAAAGGCCGTCTCTCGTAGCAAAAAGGCTGCCTATACGGGAGGTTTGGTTCTCGAACCAAAAGTGGGTTTTTATGACCGCTTTATTCTTCTGATGGACTTTAATTCGTTGTATCCGTCAATCATTCAAGAGTTCAATATTTGTTTCACAACTGTTTTGCGAAATACCCCAAAAAGTAGCGAAAGTGATGAAAACGAAGAGTTTATTCCCGAACTGCCGGCTGAGGGACTGTCTGAGGGTATTCTTCCCAATGAAATCAAGAAATTGGTGGAAAGCCGTCGTGAAGTGAAGAAACTAATGTGTGATCCAGACCTGAGTGCAGACTTGAAACAACAGTATGACATCAGACAGAAAGCGCTTAAACTGACGGCAAACAGTATGTATGGATGTCTGGGCTTCTCCTACTCCAGATTCTACGCCAAACCATTGGCCGCTTTGGTCACATTCAAAGGCAGAGAAATTCTTATGAATACCAAACAATTGGTGGAGAAGTTAGGACTCGATGTTATTTACGGCGACACCGATTCCATTATGATTCTAACCAATTGTCTTCACTTCGATGACGTCAAGTCTATCGGCAATAAAGTCCAGATAGAAGTCAATCGTTTATATCGACTCTTAGAGATAGAAATCGACGGAGTCTTCCGGTCTATGCTTTTGCTTAAGAAGAAGAAATACGCGGCTCTGACTGTCCAGAAGCTGCCGAATGGAGAGCTTAGTTTTCTCAAAGAAGTAAAGGGATTAGATATCGTTCGTAGGGACTGGTCTATACTCGCGAAGAGGGCCGGAGAGAGAATTCTCGATGAAATACTATCCATCGATAAGTCAAGTGATGTAATTGTAGACAATATTCATAATTATATGAAAGAACTCTCAGAACTGATCCGAGAGAACAAACTACCGATCGATGACTTTATCATTAGTAAAGCGCTGACCAAAAATCCTGAGGAATATCCCGACAAGAAGTTAAGTCACGTAAAGGCCGCCATTAAATACAATGAATTGAATAAAGGAAAGAAGTTAAGGAATGGCGATACCGTTCCTTTTGTCATTTGTGAAGACGAGTCAGGATTGCCGGCCACTCAACGGGCCTATCATTGCGATGAACTCAGAGATAACCCTAAACTTAAAATTGATGTCAAATACTATTTGAGTCAACAGTTGCTTCCGGTTGTGTCCAGACTTTGTGAGCCCATCGATGGCACCGATTCACACATTTTGGCCGAATTTTTAGGCATCGAATCAAATAATCACTTCAATAATCGATCGCTTCTGGAAGTGGACACCGCTTTCGAAGCGGGAGAACATAAATATGATTCGTGTAAACCTCTGGTCTTAAAATGCGTTAACGAAAGTTGTGGCCAACAAATAGTGATCTCAAAAATATTCAAAAAGCCAGAGATTAATGAAAAGAAGGAAAAGGAAGAGAAATCTCTGTCCAAAAAGCGTTTGGAATTGACTTTCGGTCAGTGCCCGCACTGTAACCTTGAGTTTAACCAATTGATGGCCTTTCGATTTGAAGTTCAGTTAAAGCTTTTGATCAATCAATTTGTCGCACATTTCTATCAAAAGTGGATGATATGTGAGGACCAGATCTGTGCTCATAAGACACGGTATTTCACCGGACAAATGACTCGAACGGGACCTAAATGTCCAAAATGTAAAAACTCCACTCTTTATCCTGAGGTATGCATTTATCTGACCATGCTCAATAGCTGATTATTGACTTAATCATTTACAGATGACTGAGACTCAGCTTAACCTTCAATTAAGTTATTTTAAATATTTACTCGATTTGGAGTCCGCTATCAAACAGTTGTCCTTCGATTCAGATAAAGGTATTTAAAATTATGACTTGAATTTGAAATAATTTGGTTAATCATTCCTCAGAGGACGGGAAGCTTCTAAAAGCGCGTTTCGGTGAACTGTATAATCGGCTCAAACTATTGGTTCAGTCATTTCTGTGTCAGACTTCTTATAATGAAATTGATTTCAACTTCTTATTCAAAAGTCTTCGCCCAAAGAAACACATTTAGAAAATGTGGAGAAAATAAAATTATATTCATTTGAATTAAATCTCAATTAAGTAATTAATAAATAAATAAATAAAACATTGATTTCATTAAAAACACTTTTTATTTATCTTTTATTAAACATAATGACAATAACCAGTGGTTTGAGTCCTGTCTTTGATAACGAATAGGGAAAGAGATGACAAGCCATCAGCATGTCCTAGCCTGCATGAAGAAGTGATTAGTGATAGGGTTTGAGATTACTGAGGTAACTCCCGGGCTTCCGGCTTCACCATGGGTTCAGTTAACGATATCCGAATCACTTGAGGCGCCTCTCAAACCCTTTCAATGACCGCTCACTTCCTTTTCTCACTAATGTCTGTCTATGTCCTCGCAATCGATGTCTCGCCAGCCATAACCTAATCCAGTGGTTTGAGTCCCGTCATTGGGAACAAACGGTGGAAGAGATGACAACATTAGTTGAGAGAAGGAGTGAGTGATTAGTGATAGGGTTTGAGATTAACTCAAGTCCTCCAGAGAACAGTAACAGGCAGAAATTAATCACCGCAGTTCACCCCATGGTTACTCCCGGACTTCCCTGTGCTGTCCATTACTACCAGTGTTGAGTACTGTCAGTGCTGTCCAGTGGTTTGAATACCTGTTGAGAAGAAAATTAGTTATAATGAGTCTTAAAAGTGATACCTATTCTGAGCCATCACTCAAATCACACATTCAATGACTTGCATACGACAGAAGGCGGTCCATCTGTTACTGGGATCCAGTATGAGATGGCCGGTGCCCCCAACTGATCACTTGGTGAGCGCACACTCCCACCCACACCCCCGCCTCCTGCGAGAGTAGATACCAAACGATTCCGATGTCGAGATAACAACTCTTCCCAAGCAATGAATGGGTTGACCACCAGTTTTATAGTTTGAGGTCTCCTATGGAAACAAAGAGGAGCAGATAGTTAAGAGAGGAGTGGGCTATCCTGAGACCGGTATGAGACTACAAATCCTCCAGAGAACAGTAACAGTAACTTAATCGGCACAGTTCCCATAGCCGGTTGGCCGGAGCCGGTTGGTATGGATACAGGTTGACCTCATCCGAATCATTTGTAGTGCCTCTCAAACCCCTTTCAATGACCGCTCACTTCCTTTTCTCACTGATGTCTGTCTGTCTTTCACCCATTGTTCCCATCAGTAGTTCCCAAACTAAGAACTGGCTGTCAATCCATCCGTCCATTGCTTTCAGAAGAGTTGAATCCCCGCACAACTGAATCATTCGATGACTGCTCTCAGAATGAATTTTTGAGCAAATTTTTTGACAATTAGTTTGAAATTTACACAACAATTGAGTTTTAAAAACAATCGCTTTTATTGTTTAATACTTTGAAAAATCAATGAATCTGTGATTCGAGTTATAGAATATCTTAACATTGCATTTGTTCGGGACTGATGTTCATATAATCATGTTCAATTTAGGTGGATCTCGAGATATAGTGTGTACACCAACAGGAATATTGACTCTATTCTTAAAGTCATTTATTATAAGTTATAACTCATTCTAAACATTCTTTGAATGTTTTGTGTCTCACATTCGGTATAAATTAAATTCCAGTCATCTCTAACTCTGACCATTCATATGACAAGAGTGCTGTCAAAGTAACAAATCAGACATTCCCTTAATTTTTGAACATTTGGTGTCTCTATGGCAGAGAAAATACAAGAATCAAATACAATAAGTGCTGTTCTGTATGTGAGCCAACATTTTACAAATTGGATTCATTTGTTCAGAGAATCACAACTTTTGCCACTCTATAGCACTCTATTGAATGCGTCGACAAATGAAATATTCTTGCATTGGATTGCTTTGAAAGTCCAAAAGAGTTTACACTTTGAGAAAAGTCACGAATGAAAAGATGTTTTAAAGTATTCATTCAATGATTTCATTTATTTTGTGGTGAAACTCATGAACTTTGAAATTGTGTGATATTTTAGTCACCAAAGTATGGAATTCTTGAAATTCATTTCTCGATTACAAGAATCAAACATAACTTAGAATTACATGAGAATAGGAAAAGAAAAATTGCTTCTTATTAGTAGAAATATTAGTGTTAAGCTCTCCACAATTTGTAAGCCTTTCCCCTACATAATCTATCATTGAAAACTATTTGAGCTAATATGTGTAAGGTATTTTGGCTAAATTTCCTTTTATTGGTACCTTTTAGCTGATAATCTGAAAAATAATCCATTGTATGAGTTATGGTGTTATTCTCATAATTCAATACTTAAAACACGTATTCTTGAGGTACAGCTGTTGTGAACATAAATGGGAATATTATGTTCACATTTATCACTCATAACTGAAACAATTCTTCTTATATTTCACTGCCTTTGAGTCAAGAAATGCTAAAAAATGCATTTTATTCTCAAATCTAACACAAAGACTATTAATCTAAAATCTGAAAACTTTTATTTCATTTAACTGTCATTTAATGTAATAATTTTGAATGAAATCACAGAAACCAAAAATGCTTCAAAGACTCAAATATAAATCAATTTTAAACTTTTCCCACTTTTGACTTAATTGGCTTTCAATTTAGACATTTTATTAAATTAGAATATGGATGACTTTAAAAAGAAATGTATCCTGGGGCAATTGTCAAAAATTTTTCATTTATTCAGTTCTTTAATTTTTGAAAACCTGTTGGAGTGGAAAGATATTGAATTTATGGAACCATTTCTGGAAGATGTGGTTAAAAATATAATGTAGCAAGCTATATACAGTAAAAGCTCGAAGGTTTCCTTCAGTCGGTTTCACGGAATTGAGGGAAAGTTTCGAATTAGGGAAAGTATCGAGTTTGATATTAAACTTGGTTCAAAATTAACTTTACATAT
>JAQIWF010000989.1:0-14145 GCA_034694965.1 Ceratozetes gracilis | reverse complement strand
TCGTTTGAAAATTCGAAGAAGAACCTTGTTAAAATCGAAGAAACCTTTTCCAGCAAGTAAAAATAACGTCTGTATAATATATGCAAATAATCTTGCTATTTTATCTCAAATTTTAAAAAGCTGTAAACTTATCTAAAATAAATATGTAATTATGAAAAATCATTAATAAAACTTATCAGCTAGCACATTTACACCAGAATTGACATCAAAATATAAATGTTGCATGCTTCACAGTCATTAATTTATTTATTATCAATCTTTTTCCTCAAACAACATTTAATCTCTTGTGAAATTGATCTAATATGACAAGACCTTGATCATCCCTTTCACATCTAACTTATATTTTCAACCGGATTACATAACTCTGAACTAGAATTACTCTGTCAGCCCCTGACAGCCCCCACCTCTACTGATAGGAATAGATTGACTGATAGCCAGACTGTGAGGCAATTTGTTAGCTCTTATTTCGCTCATTCAATGTAATTCTCTGTTGGATGTAATGCTCTCTTTTGGCACTAAAACAGAGGTTTGTTTTAATTTTAATCTTTTGTACCCTTTAGTGGAAACATGAGATCAATAAATTCCTCGAACCTATTCTATTTCAGTTGAAAAATGATTACTTAATTGGAAAATAACTAATCATTTATTGATTAATCCTTTGAGCATTTCTTTAAAAGGAAATGTCAATTACTTCTTGTAAATCATCTTGTTGAATCAGAAGAATTCTAGATATTGGAGTTTGATTGAATTAGTCATGATTAATTATACCTTGTCAAATTAGTATCTAAATGAGATTATTTGGAAACCTCATTCATAAAACAATAATCAAACAGGATTAAATAAATAAAAAAATCATTAAATTGAGTCATTACTTATCTAGAATTATGATTTAACAAAATTCATTCTTAACTTGAACATAATCTCCAAGTAATGTGGAAATTGTAAAAAATAATTATACTTAAATTTCACTATATTTTTATCAGTGCACTAAATATGAACTTGTGAAATTCTATATTAAGTAATTAATTGCCTAAAACTAATAATTTAAGTAAAGTAATTTTTCAAAATTTAAGCATTATAAATAAATAATTGAAATTTGGAATAACTACCAAATTAATTATGAATTTCAACAAGATTCCCTCATTGATAAAATGATTGCACTAACCTAACCCAGGGCAAATAATTCTGCTCTATGAGAATCTTTCACAATTACCTCTCCGGACATGAGATAAATGAAAAAAATTCTAATTAATATTCAAAATCCAGGAATCGATAGCATATAATAGGAGTGAAATCAAGACTTTTCTTATTATTATTATTATTCAAAAGCAAAAAAATAATTATCTCTAAAACATTCTTTGAGTGAATAATGGCCTCGAGTACTGTCCCAAAGAGATTTTCAATTTGGATAAACCAGTTTAGTTGAAAGTCTAAGACAATTAAATCACTGAAAACAAACAATAAATTGAATTTTCAGTTTTCATTTCAAACTATAATACCATTTAATTTATGACTCGCTTTCGAGGAAAATATTTCCTCTAATCTTGAATTCTAATCCTTTTTTTGTGGGAATGGAAAGTAGGCTAAACACTGCTGGATAATAATTAGAGGATTAGCTTGCACTCACTGAACTCTGCTTTAGTTTTTGGACTAATTGTTTTTAAAGAAATAATCAAGAAGAAACAAAATTTGAATTATAGAAATTGCACGTTTTAAATTAATTAAAGGTTAACCAGGTAATATTAAAAATCAAAACTAAAACTAATTTATAACTAATGATAGGTAATTGTGCTTTCTTATATTGAAAAATAGACTTAAGGTTTTTAGTTTTCCAAATTATCATTTTCAAAAATGCATGAATATTTAAAATAATTTGTGTACAAAAATTACAGTTTTAAGAATGATTAAAAGTTTTTAACAAACCATGAATATAACTTACAGTATAATTTGTATTTAATGAAGTAGATAGCTTTAAGATTTTTTTTCGTGATAATCATTAATTAGTAATAATGTAGAGGTATATTCAAAACCTTTTTTATTAAGTAAAACTTAGTTTATGATAAATATAATGAAATTACATTGATTTCTATTATAGTGGTTTTGTCATTTGGTTCATGGTAATAGAGCTAGTTAGCTTATAATTTTTAACCATTTTTAGCATAAGTGTCTAGGAAATGTTTTTTGGTTTTCTCCTTTGTCTTATGATCACTTTGTTTAATATAAAAAATATTCTATATCTCATCATGGCAATTTATTTGTCAGATAATTTAATGTAAATAAGTACAGATAAAATTATATTACATAGCTTATATTGAACATATATTTTTGTTAATTCATCTAGGAGAAACAATGCTTGATTTTATTTAGATTTAAAACTGTAACAAAAACTTTCATACCAATTTTAATCAAGTAGAAATTAGATTTAAAATATTTGGAGAGTAACAACTATCTTATTTTTCAAACTAGCTTCTAAACTCAATTTAATGATTGATTAAAATCTTAATGAAAACTTAACTATTTTAAATATATAGTTCATTTGCAATTTAGTGGTTAGTGCATCAATACCTTAAAGCAATCGACCTTGGACATTATGACTAATAACCTGATCAATATGCAAGATAGAATGTGTTCACTTCAAATTTATTTAATAAATCCCTAACAGAATTCAAGTCAAAGTAAACTCTAATGATTCCCAAAATATAATTAAAAATGAATTCTTGATTTGTGTGACAAAACTCATTGTTAATGATTTGCATAACTCTTAACACAACAAACACTTCATTTAAACCAAAGCCTAAACTTTAAAAACAAATACAATTGAGTCAAAAGAAAGCCATTAATATCCGAAACATAACGACATTACCCTTGAATTACGTAAACTTTTATCCAAACTAATGAATTGATTGCATCTTTCAATGGGTACGTCAAATACTGTAGTTTAGCATGATGTTAATGAGGAATTTCAAAACTTTAAATATAATCTAAATCTGCATGAATTTATTGTCCAGATAAAAGCAGGGAAATTAATTGTAAATATTAACAAATAAATTTTTAAAAATTATGACAAAATTATTTCAAAAAGTCTATCAAGTTACTTTTTGATAAATAATTTTAGAACTGTATATAATATTTGCAATTTATTTAAACTTACCATTTCATTTTTAATTATTATTTTGGGAAGACTTCAACGCATGAAATTTTTATAAAATTAAAATTTAACATCCTAATTTAATACTAATTAGTAATCAATTATTAAGCACTAGTTTGATTTTTTAAAATTATTAATATGCCCTTGCTTTTTCTGCTGGATAAAAAATTAATTCAATTGGTCTGAAATTAATTTCGAACTGTAATTCAGGTTTTAATGATTTATAATTTACCAAGGAATAAATCAATGTATTAGTTGTGGATTAACGTAAGAAAACTATTATTTTATTCATATTTGTACCATGAAACTAAAATATATTTTTGCATTTATTTGGTGAATCTTGGTTACACAAGGCACAATTTTTTAAAGGTGCACGTACTTTAAGGCTGAGCTTGATTCCATTAGCAATTTAAATTAAAAAGAAAAGTTGAACAGAATAGTTGAGGGGAGCAGACAGTTGTTGTCAAACACCTTATCCCTCAATGCTGTTAATTGACTCGAAATGACTGATTATATGCCTGTGCTCTGCCTTAAGACCCCCTTCCCATTAGTATAAGAATCAATGTCGTGAACTCACAAAAAATACCCTAAATTTTAAAATGTTATTGATGTCGAGCCCTAAGATTTAATTGAAAGCGATGTTTATGTTTTGATAGGCATTGGACACAAATTATGTATTGTGGGCAAAAAACATTTTGACTTGTTGCTAATGGTTACCTATGTTACTTGACGTTTTTGATTCTTGTACTAATGGAAAGGAGGTCTTAAGCTCTGCCTGTGCTCTCAAGACATAGTGCAACTACAGCCCCACTACATCGCTTGGTTCTAGAAATTCAAATTACCAGTGAAAGTGTTTTTGATGAAACATTTGATTCAAGGCTTGTATCGCATAAATATATAATTAATTTATTTATTGTTTGAAAAGAGTTTTTATGTGAGAAAACTCTCATCACTTCCCAACTGAAGAGGTGTTGAGTGCGAAGAGTGTTGAGCCCTAAAAACAAGAACTGTCTGAAGAGATCTCACTCTCCAACCACTACTCCAAAGATTGAGTTCATCTGATCTACACTTAAACTTGAATTTCATTAACAGTTTTTGCTATTCAAGTGAAAACTCTGAAAGTGTTTCTCAAAAGAGTTGTCATTATTTTGAATCAGTCTTCGAGTGAAAAAAGTTTTCGCTTTTTCTCAAACAAAATGTTTAATAAAATAATTGTTTTGTTCATTGTTTGGCACTTCTCTGAAATCAATTGTTTTAGACGTAAGTATTAACTCTATTATTAAACGCCTATCAATATTACAATCAGCGTAAACACAATAGGAAAGAGATGAGCAAGCTCACCGCCGATAGGGTGTTTAGCATTTCCCCCAATTTTGATTAACTTTGAAAGATCTAGTATATTATCAAAAAATTATATCTTAATTTTTCTCTGTAGCATAATATTTTAAATTATTCTTCAGACAGTATATTTATTTCTGATTTCCCTGCTTATTTTATGAGTAGATTAATCTATACAATTCTATAAGCAGATTTAAATCTAACCTAGAATAATTTTTATATAATTATTTTTGAAATTAATTTAGCTATTAGAAATTAATATTTATCTAGGTCTTCGTTTTACATAGACTTTCTTTTTTATTTTTCAATATAATAAAACTACCCTTACTTAAATGAATAATTAATAGCTGAAAAGTGAATATATTTTTAATATTTTATATTAATTGAATTGCTCAAGTCAAAATTATAAGCACAGAAATATTTTGGTATATTAAAAGAGAAAAAATGAATTGATCCATGAGCATTTATAGTTAATAGTTAATATTTAATGATAGGTCCCGATTAAAATAGACTCAATATTTTAGTTAACAAAAAATTATTTCAAAAAATAATTTACAGTTTTTATAATCAACTAATTAATAGAGTTTTGAATTCATAACAAATTCAAAGATAAGTTTCTTAATTGCATTTCATATTAAATATTAGCTCAAAATATTGCACAACATATGCAAGTCTGGCGTTTTGAATAAATTAACATTTTTGCACGCACTTAATTTTGATCAAGATTAAACATTGATTGTCAAACTGTGATTTAAGACCAGAAACATTTTGCTTTTCTTTTTATTGATCTCCAATTCGATTGCAGAATAATTAATCATTTTTTAAATAGTCTTTTGGCTATAAATCCATGAAAACTAATTAAAATACGATTAAGTATTACCGGAGGAGTTAATCAAAACTAAAATAATCAGGAGCTTTCAAATTGGAGCACCAATATAATATAATGAATTTATTTGTTTATTTATCAATCAATAAACTTTTGCTAAATTATTTGTTCATCAGTTTGTTTGCTAACGATGAGCAAGGGGATAAGTGACAATTTCTATCTAGTAATCTATTAACTACAATTATTTTATATAATTATAGTAGGAAGCTAATTTAATTGACTAACAATGAAATTAAAAAGATGTAAATATATAGTAAAACTGTAAGTTTGCTCTTATTCACATCGTGAATTAGCCAGCAAATCCATTATGTATTATTGGCTAATTTCCGACGATAATTTTTATTTAATGAATAAAGAGTTTAAAGAATTAATTGCAAAATATAAGGAAAAAAGGGGTCGACAACCACTACACCTTTGTTTTGAAATGCCCTTTGAAGGCGAAAAGTTATCAATTAATCAAAGGGCAGATTTGTTTATATCTCTCGAGGTCTTAGCCAAAATTTGAGAAATTCTCCTCCCTTCTTATCTCCCTATGGGCACTGAACTTGCTCATCTCTGTTCTTTGATATGACCATGGTGTCATTGGTGATATGTTATATATTTGAGTTAAGTTTATATAAAAAAGTATCTAGTTTAAAAAAAAGTGAGTTTTGTGATACAAACTGTAATTTCTATTACAATGCATTTCTTAACCAAACAGTTTGAATAGAAATTATTAGTGGATCACATATGAATTAATTTATTTATCCAGAAACATTTTGTGTTTTGGGAACATGTGAAACCGATCTGGTTAAATTAATATAAAATGTTATAATCTTAATAGGTTTTAATAATTCTAAAATTTAAAACAATTTCTAAATGAAAATTCTAGCCCTTGGTCAAACTGTAATTTAATCAAAATAATGAATATATTTACAAAATTATTAACAAAATAACATTTATCTACGAATTGATCTTGTATAAATTGGCAAGCCCTATAATCAAATAAAATTAATTTACCCATCAGACAATCTAAATAATATCATATCTGTTCAAATTTTAAGATTTAATTTTCAATTTTATAATTTAATTTTCAAATAAATGGCATTTCTTACTGATTATTGTTCTAGATACTAACGAATCAAGTAATTTGGCAAATCTTTATTCATTAGTGTTTTATTTGTAGATTTATAACTTATCTTGGTTGTTTCAATATTTTACTCACTAATTAGTTAATTAAAAGACAAGATCATTAATCATTCAGCTATCATCATATTGATATTCAACACTTGATCAGGGGGAATTTTCCAAGAGAATTCTTGATTAAAAGTTGAGATAACTCTTTATATTTACTGATATTATTCACTGAATGTTTCATAAGTCACATAAATTCCCAGAAAAGTCTTGTGACTAAAAAACCTTTTTCTAAAATTCTGGGTTTTTATGGAATACTTTCAAAACTTCCATCAAAATGATAGGTAATATTGAGATGGAAAACGTGACTAAACAAGCATATAAATGAGCATGTTCTAATTTAGAATTCAATAAAAGTAACCTTGATTGACTTTAGTTTTGATATGAGCTTAGCGTTTGATTAATTGATAGATAATTTTTTCTTGACATTCAACAGTTGGACAGTTAAAATCGAGAGCAATACAAGAGGGGCCGTACTTTTACGATATGGAGGCTATCAATGTGAGTTATGATAAATGATCAATCTAGGTCAATTGCACTCATCATTATTGCCTTTAGGGCCGGCGCGCAGAACATCCCATTCATCCAATGCTTTTGGGCCGCCGATCATTGAGGGAAATGTCAGGCGAAGAGATGACTGATGAAGAGCTCTTTCCACTCTTCGAGGCCGCAAAGTGGGCGCCCTCTCACTTCAACATTCAAGAGTGGCGTATGGTTTATGCAAAGCGCAACTCTAAACAGTGGCAAAAATTCCTTAACCTATTGGACGAGGGTAACCGCAAATGGGCCAAGGACGCATCTGCCTTGATCATTATGATGTCCAATAGGTTTAATACACATAAGGGTAAAAGGTCATTTGTGCGCTCACATAGTTTCGACTCGGGTGCTGCTTGGATGTCCATGGCATTAGAGGGGGCAGCACGTGGGTATGTTGTTCACGCAATGGCCGGTTTTGATTACCCGAAGGCCGCCCGCACTGTCCGAATGCCAAACAATGGTGAATATCAGGTCGAAGTGATGATAGCCGTCGGCAAAAGACGTAACTACAGGAACAGGACTGAGGAGAAGACCTCTACACGAAAGAGTCTGCGGGAAGTCGTTAGCGAAGGATATTTTAGTCCAAAATTTTAAATAATCTTTCATTTCATTGAATTACAATTGACTGACAATTAGTTAAATTCAAAATTTTCTATTTAAGTCTCATAAAAGTTATCTTGATAACTTGATTTTTTCATCAGTGCACAACTGTAACTTAAATTATAAATTTTGCATGGTATTACTGTGTGAATGATCCTTGTTAATTTGGGCCATCAATTAATGTTTTGTTACTCAGATTTCTCAAAAACTGTAATCATATGCCTAAGAATTTCATTGATTAAACATTGTTTAAGACCTTGGTCTATTTTTGGTCTTTTATTTTGATTTGTGTAACTTATCCTGTCAATCTTAAAATTTTACACATATTTAATGTAAAGTTCAATCGGGAAATAAAATACTTAAAATTCATTTTATAAATTTTACTATATTTGAACAAAGGATTAGCAAGCTCAATCTGGGGATCATAGAAGACTGTTTTTCACAATTTTGGTTAATACCTCGATAATCATAGATCTAATGTCATATTTATCGCGGAGAGAAGGGTAGAGAGATGAAACAAGATGTTGGGGATCAGCAGAGAGGGAAAATATTCAAAATTTTCTGCTATAGGGAAAATTTTGACTAGTCTTCCATCCTTGGCCATCTCTGCTATAAGCCTTAAGTGTAGGCCATGGTAACTTTAGTTAAAATAGAAACACAGCTTAAAGAAATAGTTTTATTTCAAATTTTACCATGACCCCACATTCAAAAATTTTAGACAGCAGGATTTCTACAATTGAGACGAGCAAGACAATTGGGTTTTTAATATTAGACTACAATTATTTTATATAATTATGATTAAAACAATTTAACTGACCAAGAGTAAAATTAGATAATTTTTGTCATAAAGCTGTAAATTTGTTCTTATTCATTTCTTGAATTATTCAGAAATATGATTAAACAATTTTGAATGAAACTGTACTCAAATCCTTTTCTAATAATAAAGTTCCAAAAAATGAATAACCAAATATAATAATGAGCAAGTTGATCAGTCAGATGGTCACCACAACCCTCTTTTAAACTTCCTATTGTGACACAAATTATCACATCATGTATGAACAGATTTGTCTGTGTTTGTCTAGGTCAGGCTAGAACCTTTAATTAGAAATGATGGTCACAACCGGTAAAAGGAACCGCTCTCTAAGGAAAAGCAGGAAAGGAAAGACAAACTCCAATCAAGAAAGAAAAATTCTTAATTGTTTGGTTAGATAATTTCAAAAATTCTTGGCTATAAAACAAAAATAGTAATTTAATAATCTAGATATTAATATAAATTATTGCTAAATTCTTAAATGTAAAATATTCTTTTAAACAACTTGCAAAAATTAAAATTAAATTACCTTGATAATTTTATTATTTCATAATTAATTATAAAATAAGCATGATACAGTAATTCTTTTTAAATTATAACAAGTTGATTCTTGTCATTACAAAATATTTACTTTTTCTTATAGACTCTGACATAATCGACTTCCATAGTGTTTTTGGCCCAATGTTTGGCCTCTTCCTGAGTGACGGGTTGACCATACACATTGGCAGGGAAGAAATTTCCCGAAACGGCCACATTCAATATGAGGAAGAATGGCTTATCGAATGGTTGTCCGTTTTTAGTGTAAGGATTAGTGCCTCTGCCCGACCACATACTTTTATTGATATCCTCTTTATGGAATTCTGTGCCGTCAATATACCACCGCATTTCATGCTCCTCCCATGTTGTAAGTAATGGGGTACTTCTAGTGAATTTTTAAAATATAATTTATTTGCACTTTAAAATTAATTTTACAAGAATGATTCTTCGTAGTAACGTTCAAGAATGTTTGTGTTCTCGAGGGCAATCCAATTTTCGTTGTTTACTGAATTGTACTCGACCCCACTTTTCTGAAATTTGCAAATTGCAAATACAATTCCAATAAATACTAAAATAAGTATGCAAACTATAATTGAAATTACAGTAAACAAGTTCATTTCAGATAGTTTGATTTCATTATTTGACATTGAATTGTTTGAGTAAATAACCATGGTTTCATTAATGTTGCTCTCATAAAAATTTCTGGGCAATACTGTTGTAGACTTGATTACTTCAATTGTTTGTCTTTTATTTGTATTATCAATTTTAACTGGTACTTTTTGTCGGATTTCAATTGATTTGTTTGTCAATAATTTCGGCCCAAATATAGCTGAAATTTCCTTAATGGCATTCATATTCTTATTTGATTTGTCGGACAAAATTGACTTTTTGGTTTCAACAACAGTGGGCTATAAGTATATAGTTTATTCAATAATTTATTTATATAAATTCTTACCATTGTAACACGAAACGGAGTAAGTGTTGAGGTTTGTTCTGTTATCTATTATTTAAAACTTTTAATATAATCTCAAGGAACAAATCTTACCTGTGAAAGAGTTGTCAATTTAGCCAAATAATCATAATCAAAATCCAACTGGAAAAATTCATTTATTAGATTAAATTTTATAATAATATTAAAAATACATAGACCACACAAACCAACTAGATCACTCAGACCACCCAAGCTAGATAGATCATTCAAACAAGCTATTCCACTCAGAATTGTGATATAATCAAGTCAATTTTGTGATATCATGAAAAACTTACTTGTCCTGATGTAAATTCAACTTGCATTAAAAATACAACTAAACTCAGTAAATACTTCATGTTTTTAGGACTAATATAAGATTATGATTGAATTGTGTAAACTCCTATCTTATGTTCGTCGAGATTTAGAGGATGTTTTCATTTTACTACCAGCTAATTGTTTAACTGAAATCTAATATTTGTAGCTAAACATTATAACAAAATTTTAAATTCTAGAAAATGTTTATAACTTTTTTAAATGTTTGATTGCATAGATAAAATATTAGCTTTTGTTATTTAATTTGAAAGAATTGTATTTACATATTCTTGATAATAAATATCCTAATTTAATGTTGATTTTTAATTTCCTAGATTAAATTTTAGTGTTATTGTGTGCACTAAATTTGAAACTAAAATTACAAGTATATCTTGGTGAAAACAGCTTTACAATTAAAAGTATTTGTAATATCTTATAGGAATTTCTAATACAGTCCATATTGCTTATAAGTAAATCGCTTATAAGCAATTCTTTGATATAAGTAACTCATTTTAAAACACCGCCAAGATGATTTTAATGTTAAAGTAGCTGGATATAAGTAAATCTCTGTTATAAGTAAATGATTTACTTGGCAATTGGCGTTTACTTATATGCAATATAGACTGTATAACAAATGAGCAATTAATATGATTAAATAAAATTTACAATTTGAATTTAATTATTTATTTTGAAACGCTCTTATGTAAATTTAATAAACTTATTTTGATAAATATTAAAAGAATTCTTGATTAAATATATCATCATTTATGGATTCAAATCCTAATGATTCCAAATTCATTGGCGTAAGTGTGTGTGTGTCGGTTGAGGGAGTGGTAATTGGATCTGCGAAATCAATATTAACAGAAATTTCTGGTTTTTCATAAAAAGTTTCTGTGTTTTGTTCTGTTTCTGTTGTGGTTTTCCAAGGTGAAACTGTTGACAAACCACTCGATCCAAATCCATTTTTTCCTCTTAAACTTTTATCGAGCTCACATTCAACCAAAACACACTTGGTGTATGGTTGGATAATTAATTGACAGATTCGTTGACCAGGTTTGACAGTAAATGTCTTTTTTCCGTGATTAACAATTAGTACAAAAATTTGATCACGATATCCTGAGTCAATAATCCCTGAAAATAAATTGAATTATTAATATTTGAGTGAACTATCAAATTATATTTATTACCAGCAAGGATACTAATATTGTATTCATTTGCAATACCACTTCTTTCAACGATTCGTCCAAAAAAGCCAGTGGGTATTTGGACAGCGATGTCTGTTTTGCATCTCGCAGTCATTGTTGGATCAATGTTGTAAACATCTGATATTGGCAAATCAATACCTGCTGATTCAGGCAATTGGATTGGGTGTTGGGTATTGATGCTTAATCTTTGATATCGCAGTATATTGTTAATGCTAACTGTTGTTTAATATAAATTAAATTAAAATTTTATATATTATGAGAACTTACCACTCGGATAATAGCGCACAAGTTCCACACATTGATCAAATATTAGACAGCCAATTATATCCCCTTTTTGAATAGCATTTTTTGGCATTCCTTTTGGAATGTCCAAAGTCAATCGATATTGTTTTCCCTGTGTTAAGCAAATGGCACCTTTTTCCATTCGTTGACTTTTTAGATACTGTCCATTTTCTTCAAAATGTACTGCATTGAGATTACAAATAATTCCAAAAGGAATGATTAATTCAATGAGTAGTGGGAAATGATGGGCTTCATTTGCAAATTCTCTACTATTGAAAGAGGAAAATAAGTGATAAACATATTTTCCTTTAATTTCAGAGAAAAACTTTGGCAAATAAGCATAATCAACCAATAATTGATAAGGAACCTGTTTAACAGAAGTCATTTTAAAATGTTCTGTCAAAAAAGTTAACATTTTTATTAATCTCTGAGGTTTATATACTTTTTTGTTATCTATTAAAAATATAAAATTTAGTTAAATAAAAGCTAAGCAGTTGATTAGAAAATGTTAGTTATTACAGTTTATATTTCCGGAAATTCAATGAATACTAATATTTTTGAAATAGCCAACCCCCCCCCCCCCAGCAATTATTAATCATTAATTTTTAATGTTAAATATGATACTTTTACCTTTCCGCCTCCCCTACCTTGCCCCTCCCCATCTCTCTCCCTATCATATAAATTTGAGATGGTAATCATTTTTGATAAATTACTAATATTAATTTTTATCAACCTTAACTTCCGTTAAATTTGTTGAATCATATTTCCTGCTAATAATTATTTTATTATCATTGATGTTGATTTTGCTGAATTTGCTATTTTTTTTATAAAAATCAACCTAGAACGATGTATACCAGAGTTAGCCATAAGGGGGATTTGCCGGATCACCCCCCCCCCTAAGGTTTGAGATTTGCGAAAAGTCCTCCCTCATGAGGTTTGAGATTTGGAAAAATTCCCTTCTCCCCCCCCCCCCTGAGGTTTGAGATTTGCGAAGTCTTCCCTGAGGTTTAAGATTTGCAAATAGTCCCCCCTGAGATTTGCTAAAAGTCCCCCCTGAGGTTTGAGATTTACGAAAAGTCCCCCCTGAGGTTTGAGATTTGCAAAAAGTCCCCCCCTGAGGTTTATAATTTTCAAAAAGTCCTCCCTGAGGTTTGAGTTTTGCGAAAAATCCCCCCTGAGGTTTTGAAAATCTTAACATTACGTTTATGGACAAGCACTACGTCTGTCGAGATTTTTGTACCTCAAGGGGGGGGGGATTTATCTCCTCTCAACATCGAGTTGAATGGCTAACCCTGATGTAGACCAAAAATTTAGATTCAAGTATGTCCAAGAATGAGATAAGCCTTTAATCCTCCTGTTGCTAAAAATCTCCCTGTCAAAAGTCTGAGAAATTAGCATTACAGGAATACACGTCCCCTTTCCAAGCAAAGCGAGGCAAAAAATATTTGTCGAGCTAAGCGTGGTGGTAGGTTTTTGCGTTTTTACCAAAATCTTTTGATAATTTAAAGGAATTCCGGAAATTTTTTAATCATTATCGGAATTCCGGGTAATTAAAATTCTTTCAAAGAATGCAATTAAATTTCCTCTAATGCAATATTTTTGAGATAAATTTTAGTATAAATAAATTTTGTTTTCATCAAACGATCACTTGTTTCTCAAGCTTTAAAAGAATTACTTGTATAAAATTTAACGTGAGTTTGAAATATAAGAAATGGATCAAGACGACTATGAAGTGTCATCTTCTGAAGATATGTCAGATACGGAGACAATCAATGAAAAGATTGTAAAAAGCAAGCGGCTTCGAAACCCCAAACCAAAACCTCAAGTGAGAAGGACTAAAAAAGGTATTTAAAATAGATATAAGTAGCTTTTACTAAATACTTAATTAAAAGTTGGCAATAACTCTGAGTCTAATGATCCGTACGGAGTTTCCAAAAATAAGACTGAAGTCGAGGAGCATATTTTCATTGGACAGAGCGTAAGTGAAAAATACAATAATTTTTAATATATTATTTAATTATTGTGTGTTTCACTCTACAGGATGCACTAGTAATTACCAAGGCAGGTGTGATTGGCATTGCTAAGTATAATGTCTCGAAAGTTGGAGAAAAGCCTAAGTTTTTTTGGATTCACCAAATCGATGAGGATGCAATCGGACACTTAATTGATGGCACAAAACGAATTCTCAAAAAAAGACAAGAATTGAAATTAAAATGAAAATTGAAAATTGAATTATAATTGAATAATAATTGAATAATAATTGAATTTAAAAATAAAATTATTATCAAAATTTTAAAGGAAAATAATTAGAAAATGTAATTAAAAATTATTCAAAATTATTAATCA
>JAQIWF010000988.1:0-14145 GCA_034694965.1 Ceratozetes gracilis | reverse complement strand
GTGTTTTGGGCAAAATCTCAAAAAATTATAATGCAAAACAGCTTCTGCTTTACCCCCTAAATTTTAACCCAAAACCCCTTCCTTGACCCTCCCTTAAAGTCAGGACCCTTATCAAGGCTGAATACATTTACTCTGATTACATATTTTACTAATGATAAAAAATTTATTTTAAGCAATAAAGTCTAACACTTTTAATATTATCCAGAAAATTTTCATTCTTGTTAGGCATA
Organism: Ceratozetes gracilis; assembly: GCA_034694965.1. Taxonomy (NCBI): domain Eukaryota; kingdom Metazoa; phylum Arthropoda; class Arachnida; order Sarcoptiformes; family Ceratozetidae; genus Ceratozetes; species Ceratozetes gracilis. The sequence goes on along the minus strand of JAQIWF010000988.1, from coordinate 13,915 downwards.
ACATTACAATACAACCTTGTTGCAAACAATTATATCATTTTCATATTATTCAGATAATACCGTTTTGCCAAATTATTCCTGTATGACTAATTATCTCATTTGATCTAGGGAGATTGTATTTGAATAATGTGATAATATGAAATATTTTCTCCAAGGAATTCAAACACAATTCTTGTAAAAACATTGTGTCTTTGCATGATAAGTTGCTAATTTATTCATCTATGGCATTGAGAGGGAGATGGATAATTTCTTAAATTTATGTATTTAATTTAAAATGTTAAGATTAAGAAACGTTTGTTGAGTTCAACTATTATTTTAATTTAAGGTAATTTTAGAAAGTTCAGGAATAATCTTTTAATAACATTACACGCTTAAAGTCAATCTAAATTGAGAATATAAAATATAAATTTAATTTTTAACCTTGAGCGTATTTTATATGTATTGATTTTTTTTCAACGAATTCACTCTCTTAAAAAATAAATTATGAAAATTACCTTAATGATTTGTATTTATGTCTATATATTTAAATAAAATTATCAAACTTACTATAATTTATTAGTCAGCGATATAATCTTGGAGAACACTTGAATTTAGAATATATCAAACATTATTATGTCATTCTATTAACTAAATTTGACAAATATTGGTTAAAATTAACAATTTAGATAGTTAGAAATGATTTATATTTACTTAATTTAACTCTAAATTCCTCCAAGAATAGTAAAAAACGCATTACTTATAATTGATGTGATATTTAATGACTTTTCTAAGTAATAATAATAATAATAATAATAATAATACTTTTATTACTTTTTTAATTCTTAAAACTTAATGCAAATATTAAATTAAAAACTGGAAAATTTTGGTGTTTATATAAGTAGTTTTGTGAAAAGATGTACTTTCCTGTCAATCAATACTTGTGTCCTAGGTAACACTGATTGCCTCTGCTAACTTAAGGGACTTGTGACTATTTCACTGAATCTTCCATCGATAACTTAAATTTATTCATTTATTTGATTTTAGCTAGTTTGCTATTAGCTTTTAGCCCTCTTTTCTTTTTATTAGAGTATTTAATTATCAAGTACAACTTTTTAAGTATGAATTCAAATTCATACAAATTAAATACTCATCGAAAATCAACTAATTATTGGCGCCGAGTATTAAGAAGTAAAGAAAATAAATCGACTTTTAATAAAAATTATTACATAAAGAAAGCGATCGAAACACTCGAATGGTTTGGTAAGATTTCGCTCGTTTTTACTAAAACTACCGACGAGTATGTACTCAGAATCAAAAGTACTGCAAATCGTCTATTTTGGGTAACTTTTGCCCGAATTTGTATTATTCTATATATTTTAAGAATTCTGATTCCATGGCTTAAACCTAACCAACAATTATTGTCAATATGTTTCATGTATTCAAATGACTGTAACAAAAGAGAAATTTTGGTTTTATTTTCAATTATCTTGGCTTTTTTAAATTTGCTATTGCCTGACATTCTGATAGAATATCAAGAATTAACCTGGAAACTTAGAGCATTCAAAATATTTTATCAAATGAAATATGACTTGCTCAAATTTCCATTGAATGAAAAGAATCGTCGAAACTATGGCATAATTCTCAATATTTTTGCTATCATTTTAGTCAAACTCTACTCAATTGGTTTTACCTTAAGTGTTATGGCAGTCCATTTAATTTCAACGATTACCTTATCTATGGAGTTTGAATTCACTATTTATTTGCTTATAAGCTTGGTATTTTGGAATATCATAACTATTTTTATTACTTTTCATGCATACATGATAATATGGGTGGGGACTGGCTATGGATTGGCTTCAATTCTTTACTTGATATTAAAGTTTAGAGAAATTAATACTAAAATAGAGTTAAGTCGAAAGACAAGAAATATTCGTTTATTAATGAATGCAATGGAAGAACACAATTATGTCGAAGGATTGGCAAATGATATGAATAAATTCTTTAGTAAAATCATCTGGATTGTCTACACCATTGGAACATTTAATGGGCAATTATTTCTGTTTATGACACATAAAGAGGGAATAGAAATAATCGACAGAATCTTATCAATATCCTGGTCTTTGGTTATATTTATAACTTTCTTGGTATTAAACATAATACTTGCCAGGATCATCAAAAACGCTCATAAATCTTATTTAGTACTTTATTCTATTCTTAATGAAAATCCAAAAATAGGTTTAAGATATCGCAACAAAATATTGTCATTCATTGAGAAACTGAGTGGACGTGAGATTGGGTTCTATTGCTATGATTTGTTTCCTATGAATAACAATGAGTTCTATGAATTTATAATGATAGCTTGCTCAAATTATACACTACTTTTAAATTTATTGTAAAAAACAAACTAATTATATCTAATAAAACAAGTAATTATATGAATTGCATAGAGAAATTTTATTATATAATAGTCTTGCTAAAAAAATCCCAAAATCTATTAAATTTTCTTATAACGTAAAATTTATCTTTTTCGTTCTGGTTCTGATTAAATTTTTAATCAGGAGTCATCATTGGGAAGGTAATTATCGGATGTCACCTTAGGTTAAGGTTAGGGAAATACTCCTTGAGGTTTTGAAAATGTTAACATTACATCTATAGAAACTTCAGGGGAAGGGACTTTATTGTCCAGGGGTCGCCATCCAACTTAGACCTCAGGGGGAGGGTGAGAGGCGGGGGGGGGGGAAGGCAAAATGGCGGACCTTTTTTCAAACCTCAGGTTGGGTATGAAGGGAGGTTAAAATGGCCGCCAATCCGAAAAAGACGCCATTTTGTTCTTAAATATACATTGCTATTTTTTTGGCTAAATTAGCCTTAACTTAGCTTAAATACAGTTTATATCTAGTTAGATTAACTAAATTAGCAAAAATGACGGATTTTTAGGGGCCGCCGGCAGCCAAAATCGAGGTTCTCCTTTCTCTGCGGTTTTGTATTATAATTTTTTACGAAGCTCAGGGGCGGGGGTGGGTATTTTGGCACAATCTCAAACTCAGTGGGTATCCGCGTTTACCCTCTTATGACGACCCCTGGTATTGTCTTAAAATTCAGAGAAAATTACTTAAATATTAATTACTTTATGTTCTGGTTTACATTTGATTTTCATCACCTAATCAACTAACCAGATAACACTACTAATGATAATATAATCAGTCTATCTTTTTAAACCTTGATTAGTTTTATTTCAATTTTTCCTTAATAGAAGGAAATTGAGACAAAACTGATCTATCATATACTTACTTGTTTTGCACGGCTTAATCCAATCCTTATATTCGCTTAAAGCGACCATGCTTTATTTATTTATTTTAGCTATATTTGCTTGGTATGCAACAATATTTGTTGCGACAATCATGGACATTTTTGGCAGATCAAATGCGTTGTTCAAATTTTCACTGCTTCAAAATCTCAAATACCTTGTATCATTTAAAGTAAATGATTTATCAAAACACGACCTGGATAACACTGAGAGAATTTTAAACGGGATGAGGGGAATGGGTCATCTTGCTGTTATTTGGTTCCATGTCATGTCTACACTAATTTTGAATACAGCGATCGGAATAAGTAAAGAGAACTCCATAGGAATCATCATTTTTTCAGTATTATCTCGGATATTATTTTCATTATTCTTCCTTGTCAATGGCATTGCCATAGCAAAATGGTTGAGCAAGCAAGTGAAAATAGACAAGAACATTTCTGCTTTTAATTTAGGCAAAAAATTCTTCATCGAAAGACTTGTGTCATTCGCTCCAATTTATTACATGTTTCTAATGTTTCACTTATATTACGTTCAGAATATGATAAGTGAGCGACAATATGACCCAATTGTATCAAGGGACTGCCAGAACACTTTGGTTACACACATGCTTTTTATTTCCAACTTGGTTTACCCCAATAAAGCCGTAAGTCTTTTAATTTATACTTTAATTTTAAAACTTATCAAGTACAATATTTCTAGTGTGGTGTTTGGCTCTGGACAATACCAGTTTTGTTTCAACTTTCTATTATTGCCCCGCTATTCATCATTCCCTTTAAAAGGTATGACTACTCTATTACATGATCATGCTTATAATTACTTAAGTCATTTGTTTACGGAGGTTTGGGTTCAGTCATCAAAACAGCAATAATTGGAAACATTTTGTTCGCAATTATTATATTTAAAATCTATTACACGAATGGCTTCACAACAGATAATATGTCAAACACTCATAATTACACCAAGAATGATTTCAGTAGTATCACGTAAGAAGATCATATTAAATCAGGGTTCATTAAATCATTAAATCATGAGTTGGGTCTTAATTAGATGTTAGAGTAGTGTTAAAATTGGATATAATAATGTTTTTTTCAAAACTTGGTGTGAATTTTCAGACAGTTTTAACCAAACTTGATCATAAACATGGATAGACTATCCAGGATAGTACTATTAATTTAGGGAAATATCCGTTGCTCAATTTTAACTGATCTATTTTTATTTTATTTTTTAGCGTAAAGAACAGTTATTTTGACTTGATTTACACCAAACCCTGGACATATGGTCCCCCATTTATTAATGGAATAGCTCTCGGATTTTTTATTGAAAACAAACTATGGATTAGAGTATTTGAAAATACCAAGGCAAAACTCATTAACAAGATCAGTCAAATAGCACTTATAGTTAATATTGGAGTTGGCTTTGGAAGAGGTGTTTATTACGGAACTTTGCCTTTGTTTAGCGCATATGAAGCAAGCATTTTTCCTACCCTCGTAACAATTATCATGGCCTTTTATATCTACAACAATAAGAATACCAAGAATAGTATTTTAAGCTCAAAATTTTGGACAATTTTGAGGCGTATTTCGAGGCTCTCATATCTGATTCATCCGATAGTTATTACCTTATATTTTGATATAATTCCAATGAAACCATTGACCATGCTCAGTTATTGTCTCAATTTGTTTTTAATATATAGTTTTAATTTCTTTCTTTCACTAATTTTAACTACATCAATTGAAATGCCATTGAATAGAATGCTAAGAGGTATCTAACCTAGTTAGAATGTAAGGATTTGATAATTATAATAGGATTCTGAGCCTAAATCTAAAAATTATATAATCTTGTAATAAATTTATAATAAAATGTTTATAATTTTAGTAATCCACGCAATAAACCCAACCCTCTGTTGTCTTCCCAATTTTTATGCCTCCTTTGAAATAAAATAATGATTAAAATTTATTCCTAATAAAATTCCATACCTCCCATAAAATTTGATCCATCTCCTCTTTTGATAGTCTGCTCTTTTTAGTAATAATGTTGACATCTGTCTCACTGCCTGTGCTCTTGATTTTGGCGATCACTTTAAGTATGCCTTCTTCAGTCACTTCGAATGTAACCAGGAGAGTCTGTTTGCCTTTTTTACCAGGTGGAATATTTGTCAAAACAAAACTACCAAGTAAATTGTTCTCGCCAGCAATTTTTGCTTCACCCTCATAGATAGAAATGCTGACCTCATCCTGATTATCATAAGCCGTAAAATATTTATTTGTAACCTTTATGGGAACCTTGGTGTTTTTTGGTATGATTTTTGAGAACGACCCATCATATAATTCAATTCCCAGTGACAATGGAGTGACATCTGATAGAGTCAGACCAAATAATGGCACCGATTGACTCTCATTTAAAAGAGCTGTCTGTATAGCAGCCCCCACAGCAACCGCTTCATCTGGGTTAACTGAATGATTGAGAGCTCGACCATCAAATAATTGAGCTAGTCTATCTTTGACCCTTATTATTCTTGTGGACCCACCAACCAATACAATGTCATCGATATCTTTGGGCTCCATATTTGCCTCCTTAAGAGTTTGTAAGACTATGCTCATTGATCTTTCAACCAGGGCATAAGTGATCTCGTCAAATTTTTCACGCGTTAATACAAGTGAGAGGTCTTTGTTTTCGTAGAAATTTCTTATCTTCAGTTTGACAGACATAACCGAGGCAAGTTTGACCTTGCATTTTTCAGCTTCCATTCTGAGCCTGGAAAGAGCGACTTCGCCCTCATTTCCTTCTACTTTCAAACCGTACTTTTTAGTGAATTCATGGATACAGTGGTAGAGAATATTTGTGTCGAAGTCGTCTCCACCCAAATGGTTGTCCCCTCCGACAGCTTTTACATCAATTATCCCTTGACTTATAACAAGAACTGCCACATCAAATGTCCCACCTCCAAAGTCGTATATTAGAACATTTCTAAAATTGATAGGATTAAATAATGTACAACCAAGAACATACTAACTTTGGTTTGTCCTCATTAGTCCAGTTCAGTCTGTAAGCAATGGCGGCAGCGGTCGGTTCATTGATTATTCGCATCACTTCTAAACCTGCAATTTTTGCCGCATCTTTAGTCGCTTCCTTCTGAGCGTCATTAAAATATGCAGGCACTGTTATAACTGCCTTGGTCACCTCACAGCCCAAGTGCTTTGTGGCAATTTCCTTCATTTTAGCAAGGACCTTTGCAGATATCTGTTCGGGGAAATAGTGTTTTTCAACGCCTTTCACTTTGACTTTGATTTTTGGATTATTGTTTCCGTCGTCGAAGACTTTATAGGGCCAGAGGTTTAGACTTCTTTGGACGGATGGGTCGTCATATCGTCTGCCAATTAGTCTCTTGACTGACATAATGGTGTTCTTGGGATAAACAAATGAGTCCTCTTTGGCCACATCTCCCACAACATCCTCATTGTCTTTAAATAAAACCACACTTGCTGTGGTCGGTCGACCTAGTTCATTTGGTATAATGAGACAGTTAAACTTATTCTCAGGGCTTGGTTGGAAAAATGAGACACAAGTGTTGGAAGTACCCAGGTCAATACCAATAGCCTGACTACTTTTTGGCCGAAACATGTTATTAATTTCAGCAATTCTTTCGAAGACAACTTTTATGTATTCTATGGTTAATCTCTCAAAATTGTCCTTGCCCAACGCTTGAAAATCATTTCTAAATTTTCCAATGGCATTTTCGCCAATTCTTTTAGACAACCTTGTTAGTTCGTCATTTGTCAAATAGTTCTTGCCACTCATTGCCTTCTTCACTTCCTCTTGAAAGTGAGATACTTTTAATTGCAAGTTCTCCCTGAGTGGTTTTTGGGTCAGTTGCTCCACTTTCCATAATTTAAGCATGCAATTTGTATACGAGTTTTCAATTCTCTCTTTTAATTCATCAATGTAAGACTGAATATCAGTATCACCAAGATGCTTTGAACATATCTCACGGAAACCAACCAGTATTTTGTATTTTAACTTCTCGTGGGCTGATCTCAAAGTTTCTTCCTTGTCCATCATTATTGAGGCCTCGGTCATTGCATTTTCATATTGAACTAGGTATTTATCGGCCACTTTGACAACATCATGCTTAAGATTATTTTCAAAATGTTGGCTGAATTTATCGAATTCTTGGTCGAGAATATCGGATAGATTTTTGGAAAATGCCTTTCGATTCAAATTAAAATTTGGTTCAAATTTCTTCTCAAATTCTGCACACAATTTATCACGAATTTGTTTGTGGTGTTCCTCCAATTCATCCATGGATTTACATGGTCTCTTTAAAATGTCGTCCATTTCCTATTAATAAAATAAACAAGTTTAATATGAAATACTTTTTTTACAAGTTGCAAATTATTTGTCTATAAATTTTACTCAGTTTATCATTTAGGTAAAAATAAAAGATGAAAGGTCAGAATTTAATAAAATAAACTTCATATTAAAATAGTAGTTTCCCTTGACTTACCTTATTATATAACTTGGTGTAATTAATAAATTTTAATTTGTAAGTTTCAATAATTTTTGTTTTAACCAGGTTTTCATAGTGTGAACTGTAGTTTTTAAATTCTTGCATTAGGTTCAGCTTGCGTGAATTGAAGGCTGGATTGCTCTCGAATTTATTCTCTAATTCACCAAGCAAATGTTGAACAATTATGTTATGACAATCATTGAACTCCTTTTCGTTGGTAATTTCATTGATAAGAGGAGTCATTTCTTCTTTATATCTGTCGCAAACCACCTGGCACTGTTTCTCCAATTCATCTGTACTTGGCCTTTTATTTCTATCATTTGTGGTGATAATATTATTCAAACTGTCATTGATCATTTTCTCGAGTTTATCGAGTAGACTAATCTTATCAATGTTACTGTTTGGCAGTTCTTCCAAATATTGGTTAAATTGTGTCAGTTTCTCATTTTTGAGCACTTCGTTAGTCGAGAAAATATCTTCGATGTCATAAAAATTATTTCCTTTGAATTGATCTCGCATTTTCTGAAAAATAAAGTAAAATTAACCATGTTATAATTTAAATAAAATATTAAACCAAGAATGAGCAAGCGCAACACCGACATAGGGGTAAATTTTTTAGAATCTCGACTTTTAGAACTTGCTCATACTTGTTTTTTCCATGCTCTTTGGCTCTATCTTAAACTAGGTCTACTTTAAAAATTATCTTGAAAATTAAAAAAATTGTCATGATTACCTTGTAATAATCATTTGTTGATTGATTAATTTGTTGTTCAATTTCCTCTGTATTTCGTTTAGTAATCATATCTTGGAAATGAATCGACACTTCATTTAATTTTGTTGACAACTCTTCTAAATATTTCGATCGAATATTTTCCGGCATAAACTGAATTTGATTTTCAAAAGAGTCGAGGATCTGACCCCTTGTTATTTGACTTTGATCAAAGAATTCCCCCTCATTATTTTTCAATAATTGTGTGAGTTTATCAGAATATGTACCAAGTTCAGATTTAATATTGGCTTCAATTTTATTAATGATATTTTCTCTTTTGTTAATAAATCGATTGTATTCCTCATCGATTGATCTCTCGATTGATTGTGTCATTTGATTGATATCGATATCAATATCAAGTGAACCATGATTATTTTTGAATTCGTTTATCAAGTCATTTTTGTTTTGATTGTGTATTTTTTCAAATTGTTCTTTGTCATAGAAATTGTCTGTTTTAACTGAATCCTCCATTGCCTTAATGAACAAGATAATATATAAACACAAATTCAACAATCCAATTTATTATTAGGGGCTGTTCATTTATTAAGTATGCAGTTTGGGAGGGGGAGGGGGGTTAGAATTTGCCAAATTTTGCATACGAAGTAAATGAACAGCCTATTATTATTATTCATTTTATACCTGGGTATATTTCGAAATTATTTTATCAGCAAAAATGCTTATTTCATTAACTTTATAGTTAAGGTCAGTTTTAATTTCATCAATGACTGAATTCATAAGAGTTGTAAAATGAGCAAGACTCCTTTGTTGAACCACCTCAGTAACATTCAGCTTTTCTTCAAATTGTGTAATAAAGTCATTTTTGATTTCATCAATTTTTACATTAATCAATGTGTTATCCTTGCTCTTTTTTAATTGCTTGATTATTTTGGGCTTAAATTTTTTCATTAACAGCTCTGAGAGCTTATCAATTGTTGACTTCAATTCTCTTTCATATTCTTCCAATTCTTTAACAAATGAGACAAATCTTGTATCGATCACCTGGGTCAAATTGAGCAGATATGATCTGTATAAACTTTCAGATGGCTTTCCACCAAGAAATGCCCCCTCGTAGATTGAAACTGCTGAGTTTTTCCATTGAATTTGTAGTGCATGAAGTTTTTCATGAGTAAACTCATATTTTGGGAAATTGCTCAATTCCTACATGGTATAAATTTATAATTAATCATTAATCATAATAGCTGAGCTAATATAATTTTAAATTTACCTTTTCATAGAAATCCAATGCCGGTTGATAGGCCTCTTTGAATAGATTAACCTTGTAAGTTACACCATTCTTGTAATCAGTGAACAGTTTTTCAATCTCATTACTTAAAGTGTCTTGGTAGTTGGACAAAAAGCCTTCCTCTTGGTATAAACATTTAATTTTAAATTCACTCAGTGCTGTATTTTTATATTCTTGGTGTCGATCCTCTAATTTCTGATGAGTGTCCATAAATTCAAAGATTTGATTCATATTTGTATTGTAATTGTCTTTTAAATGAGTGACCAATTCTTGTGTCTTCCTTTTGACGTCATCGCATATTTCAGAGTGTTTTATCTTGAACATATTCCTATGTTCTTTAAGAGTTTTCTCCAATTTAAGACAATATTGCTCATTATTTCTGTTGGCGTTTAGATTTTCATTTAATCTAGATATTATCTTCATTCTTATTTCTGATTCAGTGGTTTTAAACTGATCCTTGGTTAAATATACATTATTTTCCAATGCCATTTGCATATCTTTGCTGTAATCTTTAGCACAATTATTGACCAAGGTTACTTGCTGATCTCTAAGATCATCCAAAGCCTTTTTATGACCTTCACGTATTTGTTTCTTGGTATCGTCAATCAGTTCACCCAGCTATTGATAAAAAAAAGATAAATAAATTATAAAAATAATTGTACTAGATAGATTGATTAATTATATCTTACTTTGGTTAAATCGTTATAGAACAAATCAGTTTCTTCACCATGGTAATTTAATTTAAACTCACTGAGAGCATTCATTTTATTTTCCTGAAGGAAATCATCAAAAGAGCTCATATCATGTGAAAGGATATTTTGATCATCCTTTGTCGAGATATCTATAAATGATCTGACACATTCTTCAATGCAATTGATAATAAATAGTGTCCGTCTCCTTTCATTTTCTTCTGTAATTAATGCCTGGTTTTGTTCAAAACTCCTTCTCATTTGATAAATAAATTCTTTGCAATCGGTTTCCATTTCACTCTCAAAAATCTCGATATACTGTTCGTCGATATCTTTGCATTGTTTAACCAATAATGCTCTTGGAATAAATGGTCCTGACTTTAATAGTTCCATTAACTCATTCCTATGTTTCACCTTATAAAAATATTTGAAATATAATAATCATAATAAAAATATGAATTAAAGTGTCATTTAAGAATTTGAGAATTCAAATTTACCTTAACCCTTCTCATATGAATATTGTCTGCCATTCGAGCAGTGGCCTTTACTAGGTCTTCAATTGCAGGTAGCTCACTTTTATTGAAGACCTCCACATAATTCTCAAACATATCACAGAACTCTTCAGCGGTTATGTTCTTTGAATTGAGTTTTTTACACTGCAAATCATCAGGGTTCAACAGAGGAACAATAAGATCCTTGAGCTTCCTTTTGAAATCCTCAGCGAGCATAGCCAAACATCCATTGAAGTCAGCGCTATCTGACCTCTCACCGATTTTAGGCATTAAAAAGCACTGAACTTCATTGAAACTCGCTTTTAATAATTCGCGGGCCTTTTGTGCCTCTTCTGCCTGACGCTCATCAATTTGAAGCTTGGTATCCAAATATTCTTTGCCCCCTTCATAGCCATATTTGAATTTATTGGGAACACCCCAATCACGTATTAGAAAGAGCTGTTGAGGGAATTAAATTGCTTTATATAAATATTTGCTACAATATATCAGTGACGCGCAAGGCCAATCTTAGGGAGTATTTTACCAAAATGCCCTTTCCTAGCATTTAATACCACCCGACAAATCAATTCCTTTTCAATAGTCGTAAGATTAGATATTTCAAATATTTTAGGGTTAGGGGTATTTGATAGATTTTTAAATCCTAAGGGGGGTATTTTGGTTAAACCCTTCTACTTGCACATCTATTTATAAATATGAAAATAGAAATTCGCTTATTTTATTCTATTTTTGTTAAATATTAGTTTATGGATAATATCATTTAATTTACCATCAAGTTTTAACCATCTTAAACAGTCTTTAACATGCATAATTGAATTCCAAATATACTAGTTAATCAAAGCTAAATTTATCAAGGTTTTTATTAAAAAAAAGTCATAAGCATAAGATTCAAAGCGTTTTTCAACCATAACTACTTGTTCCCAATCATTGTAATGGGCTTGATAACTACTATCAAGTTATAATAGCTTGCATAATTTAAATTTTTGCTTTTAGATGGCTCCCTTCGGTAGACTTAAACCCAACATTAGAGACCGTTGTCTTTTGCATCACCCTGTATATTCATGTAAGTCCCATAGATGAATCATTATTATAATTCTTACCAAGTTCTGAAATGGTTTCCCATTAATAGACAGTGATTTTGCGGCTAACATTCCATATTCAAGAAATGAATTGAGGAAGATGAAAGCATCCTCTTGTACTTCAGTAAAAATATTAAAAATCAAACTTGATGAAACAAGGAGACTTATTCCGACAATTGTTGCCCAGTCTCTTTGACTTGTTTTACTGTCAAACACCCCCTGAGTGTCCATTAATAAGACAGCTATTTCATTGCCATTTGCCTTTTTCAAAATGTAAGGAGGTGAAATTAATATGCCATCAGTTTGTGGTTCGGTTTCTGTTTTCCAGTGAAATCCTATAATCAATTGTTAAAAATTACAACAAATTTTATGGGAATTTTTGGGTAAATCATATTTTATTAAATTATACTGTAAATGGTAAATATAATGTACAATTTACGATGTCCTCACTTGAATTGCATCGGCAAGAAATTTTGGCTGCCCTTTTATTAAATGCAATGTAAAATTCATTACCTTCTCATTTTTATATTTGAGTTTCAACCTAGTCATGACATTTCTTAAAGTAATTGATTGAATACCCGGGCAGGGGTTGCAGGGGTTGCTATCCAATTTGGACCTTAAGGGGAGAGGGGGGAAGTAAAATGGCGGATTTTTTCTCAAACCTCAAAGGGGTATCAGGGGAAGGTAAAATTTAAGATGGCGGCCGAAACGGACGCCATTTTGTCTCTAAATATATATCAAAATGCTATTTTATTGACTAAATTAGCCTTAATTTAGCTTAAAATTCCCTTGAGCTTTTGAAAACCATAAAATTATAAATTATAATTTATAATAATAATAAACAAGCATCAGATCATCAAAGGTTTTCAAATACCTGAGGGATTTTTAAATAACCGTCCCCCCCCCCAACCAACTGAGAATGTTATATTTTCGTTTCATAGCAAATGCTCACAATAGAAGCTAACAAAGGTTTTAGCTGACACCCCCTTGCTCATACCTGTATTAAACACACTCCTGTATTAAGTCAATTAACTTTATATCTGTTGACAAAAATAATGCCAGATAAATTAAATGCATAATTTTATTTTATTTTTAAATTCTCATGACAAACATTTGATTGTACTTTTAAATTATAAATTTACATTGTTTAAAATAATTGTTTTCAATTATGTATAATGCAATAATTATAATAAATTTTCCATATTCAAATTATTGTCCTTCTATTTATTTATGGTAAAACTATTTCTATGAAATCATCAATCGTATTATTTGGATCGCCTGGTATTAAACCACATACACATTCGTGCTGTAATTTACCTTTTGGCTTGGCACATGCGCCAGATTTGTTGAATTCATTGAGACAAGCCACATTGCATAGACCGTCTACCCAGTATAGTTTTTCAATGTAATGTTCCCGACAAAATTGATTTGCTGCTGAGATCTCTGAAAATTAATGTCAATTAATTTTTAAAATTTATTAAAATGATCTACTTACTTATTGCTCTTCCATTTCTTTTACCGCCTGCATGTATAGATATAATAGTTAGTATATTAAATAAAATACATAGGTGTTGAAGGAATTTTGGATACCCCCCCCCCCTAATAAATAGTTTTAAAATTATGGTTTAAAATGAGCTCAAAAATTAAAAAAAAAAAGTAATAAATAATAATAATATTAAAACCTTGTATTGTATATAATTTTAGTAATTATAAAAGTTTATTAATGAAAATTAATTGACCTTTTGCTTCGTAACTTCCAACCAAAGAAGTAATCAACAGAACAATAACCACGAATTTTACGTTCATTTTAAGTGATTGTTTGAACCAATTTTC
>JAQIWF010000987.1:0-14154 GCA_034694965.1 Ceratozetes gracilis | reverse complement strand
AAGATATTTTATACACATATTAGTTATGTATATATAGGTCCAGATTTTATGAGAATATCGAATACAAAACTCATTTACACGTACGAAGAGTTTGCAGGTCTTTATGTAATAACACATTCAGTGACCAATGAAGTCGTCCCACAATTGTTTTATACTTTACTTCTTTGGAAATCAAATTCAATACTATTTTGGTTCTATATTTGAATCAAAAACAAAATTATTACACAAAACGGGGGCGGAGACACACAGTAACTCAAAGAGATGACCAAGAGCAGGACAAACATTTATTTAGATTTAGTCAAATCGGGGGAATTCTCGTATAATTTAAACATTAGTTTCAATTCAAACAGCTTTTTATTTTCTTTTATAATTAATTAATTAAAAGCCAGACCTCAAATGTGGCCGTCCCTTAATGAAAATTGATTATGAAACTAATAAGAGGTGAATGATTGGACACTAAGTGATGGATCAAACCTGTTTATAGTCTTGTTATAAATAATATTTATGCAATTTCCTGCTTATCTATAATTAAATCTAACACTAATCAAAATTAATAAATATAAAGTAATCATGCTAATTTATGAAATTTATAAAATTCTCATATCCTGAGCAGATAACTGAAATGTCTTTAACAATAACACAAACCAATTGCTAGACTTCTTCATTAACCCGAAGTTAAGCCAATATTCTGTTCAAAGTTGCGATTAGAGAGAGAATGCGCGCAAAATATTGAATTTGAGTCTCAAACATGAATCCAATAATAATTGTGGTCTTCTGTAGAAATTGAATGACAGAATCAAAAGTGAATTTATGTGAAAATATTGTGTTTATAAGTAGGCGCAGAATATTGGTCTCTCTTTTAGACCACAAATTTGTGTAAACTCCATGTCTTGTGAGCCGACGTATAGACGAAAAGTTTTTCTTAGAATTTCATTTACAGAATCAGAAGCAAAGTATAAAACTATTGTTTGACGACTTATTTGACTCTTAATTATCAGAAGTCTTTCCACAAACAACTTGTAAGACAACTGTTCCCATGTTTTCACTGAGTTTTGCATAAGAAGTGCTCATAAAATTCAAACCTATAGTGGATTCTGTGAATTCTGCTTACTCTCAAAAAACTGCTCCAATACTCAACAATATTACCAAAGGTTACAGTAATAAGTAATTCAAACATAATCTTAGTTAAACTATCAAGTTAAATTAAATGTCGCATAAATTAACTTTAATTTCTTTGATCACAGTTCAAATGGATAGCCATAACAACAAGCAATCGGTGGTTTGTCTTATCGTATTGTTTCTTATCGTCGAATCGTTGGCCAATCCAGTGCTGTTCGACCCCTGTCCGGACAATGGAATGAGGAAACCGCCCCGTTTCGGCAAAAGGAACCCACAGGTCGAGCCCTGTGTGAGAGGACCGGTCAGACGAAACATCAGAGAAGACAAGACATATCCAAAAGTCATCAGATATGCGGTAATCGACGCATTGATCGACCGCTTGAAAAGTCAGTTAAACCCAGAATACAGTGAAACTTAATTTTAAAACTTATTTCTAACCCATTATTATACTAATTCTCAACCAATTTATCTTTGAATCGATTATTCTCTTAATTTGAGTGTAAAATAAGCGGTTTTAGTGCGGTTTAGATTTACGTATAGTCCAGTAATAAGAATAACCATGATCAAAATTTTGAAATTGAAATCCATTCACAAATAAAAATTGTATATTTTATATTTAACTTCATTGTAACATTATTTAGAATTTCAACTTGATCAACTTTAAAATAGTATATGTAGATGAATAAAGACAATTTTGTCAAGTTTATAAATTATTTTGATTTATTCCAAGGTTATTTGCTCTTGCTGCAAAATACCGATAAACAGAAATGACAATCTCTAATTATCTAGTACAAATTACGAGATAGATTAATACCAAGAGAGTCAAATTCATTGACCAATTAGTGTTAAACCTCTTATTAATGACCAAATTATCAGTGATTTCATTACTTGAATCTGAAGTTCATTTCGAAAATTGCATAAAAAGACAAAACAACTGAAAATTATGTGCTTTTAGTCTGATTTTATGGCTTTGAATCGAAAACTCGGGGGAATTCCTCACAATATTCTGATCATACACTAAGGAATGCCTTTTTAACCCAAACACCAATTGGTTTTAATTCAATTTAAAAGAACATTTTTTGGTGAAAAACTATTTTAATTCAATTTACAAACATTTGATTGAATTTATTTGAAAACGTCATTAAAATAAATGTTTAAATATTTGATTAATTGATTAAAACAAATGAAAAAAAACGTTAAAAATCAGTGAAACAAAAAATACTTAAAACATACATAAAATCAAATTATGATAACTATTCAAACAATGAACTAATTATTCGGTTATTTAAATGATTAAAACAAATCGTATTCTTCAGGGTTTGAGAAAAAACAGAATAATTGTCAATAAAAATGAGACGAAAGTATTCACTAAAGATTTCAATGACTTCTCATCAAAATTAGCTGATTCTTAACATTTGAACTTTGGTTGGACTTAGAATATGGTTAAACAAGTAATTATTACAAACATGGTTAATTAACATAAATAAATTTTGATTAAACCTAGAACTTCCACATATTTTCAGTTATTATGGGTTTCTTTATTCACATATAATATTAAGAAAAGAGAATGTCGTGTAATAACTAAGATCTTCAATAACTAATATTGCCAATAATAATACCTTGTTATATTAAAAAGACCCTGAATAGTGATTCAATTGAATGTTAAGCTCAGAAATAAATTATTAAATAACGACTGATTAAAAAAAAATAAAATAATATGAAATGCTTTGAAAAGAGGATAAAATGTATTGAAATTTGAGTTCACAATACTTTTGATGACAACATAAGTCTATTTAAATGAAAAACTGCTCTCATTTATAATGAATATTATTTATGTGTTTTTATGACTATTTTTTATTGAAAATCGTGTCTCAAATAACAAAGTTTTCAATTTTGACCGCAAACACCGCTGAGAACAACCAGCGGACAGGTATTGGCTTTAAAACGGTTTATAAGATTAAGGGAAAGCCACAAAACATGAGTGGATTTGAACAGAGGATACATTTTAGAGCATAAATAGGGGGAAATTGCAAAATAGAGTGAAAAATAATTTCAAATTAATAGTCATTTCGTCTAAATATAAATTTTGTCGAATTTTCGACTCCAGTCGAGGAATAGTGACTAACATTAGGAAAGGGCTTTGATGTGAGTCCACTTTTTAGGCAATGAAATACTTGTTATAAAACTGTGGGCAAAATTAGCGGACCTCTGAATTAGCCCTAAATTGTGGCAAATCGTTCTTAAAGTTCTCAAAATAAGGTCTCCACGAGTCGGGTATCTCTTGACCGAAATGATAAGTCACGTGATTACTGATGTGGTCATCGAATTTGGTTTTGAATAGTGTCACAAAATCACAGTCAGGAAGACTGCATTTGAACCCTTTGTTCTGTTGTTGGACAGCGCTTCCTATTGAGGATCGGGTGCTTATCACCTCAGAAGGGATGTGCGCCACTGAGTTCACTATCGAACAGCGGTTCTCTTCATTGCTGTCAGAGAGATATCCGTTTGAGGTCGCGATTTGACTCACATTATCACCAGAGTTGACGTCCTGTTTAAGTGTCATTGAATTAGTGTCCGTCATATTTCCCTCCTCTTCTGTTTCACCGCTGATGTCAATTGAGATAAGTTTAGAGCCAGTGATGGACGATAGGGTCACTGAATTACTTCTCAATCTGTGCTCTTCTTCTACTTCTAAGGCACTGTTTTGTTGCAACTCTTTGCTTGAAATCACCACTAAATGTGTGGACCTGTTATCGTCTTCGATGACTCCGATGGTGTCCATCACTCTTGTCTTAAGCTTTTTTCTGTATTTTCTCTTAGGACTCGACTCTCGATTGTTGCCATTCCTATCAATCAGTTCAGAACAAGAATTACTTCTTTTTTGCCCAAACTTCTTATTCCGACCCCTATTCGGTGTATTGTCAACTGAGAGCTCATTCACAACACTATAGTTATGTTCACTGCATTCAATAGGACTGAGGTATTGGAATGTCATCTCTTTAGTAACCCGAACCACTTGTGATGATGTGTCGGATGTAATGTCGTCTCTGTTTTGGATTCCATCCATTGATATCGACTCTCCGAATGAGAGATAATTTTCATTATTATTATTATCATTATTTTTGAGCCCTTCCTCTTCAGACTGCTCTTTGCGCACCGACTCATTTATAGGCTCAGTGGTCACTTCAGGGGTCAATTCTGGTGGTTCCACACTAACTGTATTGTCATTTGTTTCTGAATTTAACTCTTCGACAGTATTTTCTTTAACAATAGGCTGAAGTTCGGGCGGTTCTGGAATGGCTTCAGTTTTCGGCAACTCTTCGTCATCGTTGAAGTGATGCCTATGAATGACTAGACTTTCATTCGTCAAATAAGTCTTCAATTTATTCAAATCGCTTAAACAGTTGTTGTGGTAATCATCGAATTGACCACAAATCTCGTCGTTTCTTCGGTTTAGTTTTAAGACTTTTTCCTCCAATTTCTTAATTATAATCTCTTTTTCTTTTAAGATATTCTCCAGTTTTCTGTCAATACTCTTATCATTGTTTCGATTTCGAAGTCGAAATATCTCTGAATTAAGTTTCTTCAGTTCGATGTCTTTCGAGATATTTTCGGTCTTTAGTTTTGTCACCTCATGTCTGGTCCGAACCAATGCCTGTTTATACTTCTTAAGGCTGTCCTTCATTTCACTCAACATTTCGTTTTCATTTACATTCAAGACTTGCTTTAATTTTTCGACAATTATCTTATTATGACAGCGGTTCTCATCGCAGAGCACTTCCTCATCGGTGGTCCCATTTCTCTCACTTCTGTCCACTGAATCAAAAGTCTTGTAGTCTTTTAAGAGTTGTCTTAAGAGAGCTCTTTGGCCAATGTTTATGCTCTTCATCTCCGGTAAGTCTTTATTGATATCCATAGCCATAAGAGAAGCGCTCGAATTAAAGCCATATTCAGACAATGAATTGATTGTCGTCTGCGTTAAGCCCTCCGACTCTTTCAGATACGACAACATATCTGTCGGTTCACTCATTATTAATAAAAACTGTTTGACAAACAAAGAAAGTGATAACCAATTGATGTCAACAATTGTAGACAAATAGCAAAAAGAGGTCCAAAACTTATGCCATAAATGAGAGGAATTGCATCACAATTAGTAATGAAGACAATTATTGTCTCGTATGTGATCTGTGGTTATGAGGAACAGATGGTTCTTCACATTTGCACGAAAAAGAGACAATTTTTAAGGAAATCCGATAAAAATAAATTAAAACAACTTTTGATTTGAAATGAAAACAAAAGTAAACATAAAATTATTATCAAAACTTTGATCACGTGTTTAGCAGAGATTTGGTTTCCATGGAAACAACAAAGTTTTATACTTGAAAAGGCACAGGGACAGATTGATTCAGATAAATTAGGCAATTAGTTTTGATTTGTGTCAGATTAGTCAAAAATTAATTTAGGTTTTAAACTTTGCTGAGATTGTTGTGATTTTAGACAAATATTGTATAAGAAATAAATATGTTCATGTTTAATTGGTGAGACGTGTTGTATGGAGACCCAGATGGAATATCATTTCTAATGATTACGTTTTCTTAAAACCTCAAATTTTATAATTAATTAACCATGATAACCAGGATCATTGAAAACTTTCAATTTTCATTTATTTAAACTCATTTCATGACATTATTTTTTATTAAATTCAGTTGTATGATCATTGATCATGCTAAGTTTTCAATGTTTGACTTCATTAAATCACAAACACTTGATTGATAGATAAAACTTATTATGTTGAGCTTGGTTATCATTAATTACACGTCACTGCATTGTATTAATTATATGAAAAATTTAATACTTTTTAAGAATTTGTCTGAAAGTGAATTCAATTAAAACAATGAAAATGAGTTTAGTTTCAGTGATCGCATCACTCAATACAAGTCTATTACGATTCGCACCGCTATTACCGACAATAATACCGATTCTCATAAGTCTATGGATCACTAATATTGACCACAAGTCAGTCAAATCTCAGAATTGGAAAATAGAGTATGACTTCATTATAGTGGGCGCCGGTAGTGCCGGCTCTCAAATAGCGAGTCAATTGGCCGAAAACCATCATAAAGTACTACTATTGGAAGCGGGTGGTAATGAAAACTTCTTCAGCGAAATACCAGCCTTGAGTCATGTCTTACAGCAAACATATATGGACTGGAAATACATGACTGAACCACAAGACAACGCCTGTTTAGGTTTGGTTGATAGACGAAGCCGTTGGCCACGAGGCCGAGTTATGGGGGGCACCTCAACAATAGATAACATGCTTTATATGAACTCACATCCCGAAGATTTCAAAGAGTGGGAAAGACTTGGAGTAAAGGGCTGGACATGGGATAAAGTGAGGATGGAATTCCCTTTTAAAAGTAGAAACCCCTCTCCAAAACAATCGGCTGAAGAATTTAAAGAAGATCTACAGAATAGAGTTGAAGACAAACTTACTGTTCAATCATATGAGACATCTCTAAACAAGCGATTAGTTCGGGCTTTCATGCAATCGGGACGTCAACTGAACTATGATTTTATTGAACACAACACTGATTCGAGACTTGGGTTCAGTTATCCATTATTTTCCATAAGAAAAGGTATGGAAATAAGAATCTCATTAAAATCATCTGATAATTGATATAAATATACATTTTATTTCATACTTAAGGTAAAAGACATTCTTCAGCACAGAGTTTGAAAACTGTTTTAAAGAGTGAATACCTCGATGTTGTCAACTATGCGTTTGTAGAGAAGATACTAATCGAGAATATGACGGCCACTGCCGTCCAATTCAAACGATTCGGTTATTCCTATACTATAAAAGCCAGACGAGAGGTCATTCTATCTGCCGGTGCCATCAATTCACCAAAACTTCTGATGTTATCGGGAATTGGACCAAAAAAACTCTTGGAATCATTGAATATTCCAGTTATAAAGGACTTACCCGTTGGACATAACCTTCAGGACCAATATGGCACTCAATTATCATTTATATTGAGAGATAAATCCATAATTAATGTTCACAAAGATATGGATTTAATGCAATTTTTCAAATACATAATGTTTTCTGAAGGACTGTTGTCCAGAGGGCCGGTAGAGTCAGTAGCGTTAATAAATACAAATAAAACACTCGTCCCAAACATTAAACTCAGCCTAAAACCAATGGCTTTTGCTTCAGATAACAGACTTCTATTGAAGAAAATGATTGGAATTGAAGACAACTTTTGGGAATATTATTCAAAGCATAAAAAAGAAGAAATGTTTTCCATTGAAGTAATTTTATTGCACCCAAAAAGTCGAGGATCTGTTGAATTGAGATCAACGGACCCAACAGTCGCTCCGAAAATTGATCCGAAATACTATTCAAATGGTGAAGACATGGAGACACTTATTGATGGCTTAAAATTTGTTGAGAAACTAATTAAAACAAATGCTTTTCATTCATTAAGAGTTGAATCGTTAGGAAAAGCCAAAGAATGTAACAAATATGAGAAGAATAGCAATCAATACTTGGAATGTTTTGCCAGACATTTAACACTAACATCTCATTCCCCAATCGGCACCTGTCGAATGGGTGATCCGTCCAGTGCTCACTCTGTGGTTAATCATGAGTTACATGTGATTGGCGTTAATGGTCTTCGAGTCGCTGACGCGTCAGTGATTCCATCGCATGTATCCGGAGGTCATTCAGCAGCGGCTCAAATGATTGGTCAACGATTGGCCACATTTATCACCGATGAAGACGCAGTAGTATCTAAAAAAAGGTTCGCAGATTTCGAGAATTTGGTGGACAATGGCTTTCAGGCCGCATATAAAGCGTTCTCAAAATATTATGAATTGTAATCAAGAATTTCTCAAAGTGTTGGTCATATATCACGAAATGTCCACTAATTCAACATTTTGTTGCCATAAGTTTTATATCCGGTTCAGTAATATATAAAAATTGTAAACTTATTGCACATCCTTTGAATGTATTGTTATTAGAGATGTTTGTAATTCTAAATGTTATATAATGATTGTCAGTTCTATGCTCTTGGCTCATTCCTGATCACACGGATCACTGATATGTTTGTAATGTGTGCACACTTGTAATCTTGGTCAATGTTTCAATAAATTTTTTTTAATGCAAATTCTGTCTTTAAACATTGCAATAATCGCTTTAATCAAAACATTGAATTTTTTTAATTTTATTGTTTTGTAATTAATAAATGTTTCGACTTTTTATTATTATTATTAAAATCTTCTTGGATTCATAATTTCCATGAGCACTTCTTGTATTATTATTCAAATGTCATGAAATTCATTTTAGTTCATCTCTACTTGTTCGTTTACTTTATGCAAGGATTCTCTTGGTATGATGGTTAAGCTTGTTTTAAATGCCATTTATTTTAACCAAGCTCAACCAATTATGCCTAGTAGAAAAGTGATATAAATTTTAAAGATTTAGTGAAGAATTCTATAATAGTTATATTGTTAAAATAATTGTAAACATGGTAATTAATTGTAATTAATAAAAAATTTATTGAAATTATTCTACAATAATGTCATAGAATTAATACAACTTTGGTTCAACTTATTATAAAGAGTTGAAGGGGGAGACAATTTCATCAAGCACTAATGACAGAGGGCTGGCAGAATAAGTTCCGATCTTGGAATGATTTGCCTGGCACATGGGATCAACGAACTTATGCATTTGGACAGCCTCTTCAGATTGATAGACATCGACAATATCTTCAAAATAAAGGTTATGTTTTGGAAGAAAGCATAGCCATAGTTGAGAACAATCCGTGGGATAATCAGGTTTGGAGAGTACGCAAAATGGATTCTGGTGAGATTAGAGTATGCAAAGTGGCCAGCCTTCAGTATTATGTGCGACGGACTCAAAGGCGCACCTTATATGAATCAGTGATTGAGCTGAAGAGGGAATCTGAAATACTCCAGTTTTGTGACCACGAGCATATCATCAGGATTATTGATAAGTTTGGCATTGATGAAGAGACGTCTCAGTTCCCCTATCACTTATACTGCACTATTATGACAGAAATGCATGGTAATGTAGAAAGGTTATTCATGAACCATCCCATGTCTGAAGGAGGTGCTAAAGTTATGTTCCGGCAGATCGGTAGTGCTGTTCAATATCTGCATGGTATCAATATTTGTCACCTGGCTATACGATCAGCAAATATTTTATGGAGGTGTGACGTAGAGGATGGACAGGAAGTGTATTCCTATAAATTGACAGACTTCGAAGAAGCCATAATGTTTGGTGAAAATGAGCAGGATATTTATCCCACAACTCGTCAACTTCAAATGACTAATAGCACAGCACCTGAAGTGCTTAATGAAATGCCGCGCACAGCACAGGGAAAACGTATGAAACCAATGGATGTCTATAGTTTGGGTTATACTGTATTCACATGTCTTATAGGTAGTCGTATCCCCCGACCTCGACTTAGGATGTTCTACAGTTTCATAGATAACAACAGGCAATTCAAAAAGGGTGACATTCCTCTACCCTTTGAGAGGTTATTATTCCCATCACTTAGTAATGATTTTGGAAGTCTAATGCAAAGAATACAAACGGTTAACCCCATGGTAAGACCCACAATTGCACAGGTCATGACATGTAGATGGTTGAAGTCATAGAAGAGCAACAGCCCTCCCCCTGGAATAATAAATAAAAAGATATGAGATATTCAAATAATAGAAATAAAAGAGACCACTATTGAAACTTCATGGATGAGTTTTGCTATCAGTGATGGGCAGTGTTTAGAGCCATGGCGGGAGGTTAATGCGGATACTCCCTGAGGTTTGAGATTTTGCCAAAATATCCCCCTCCTCCCTCCTTGAGTTTCGCGAAAAAATCCTATCCCTCAGTTTGATCGCTGGGCGAAATTCACCATTTTTGCTAATTTAGTTAACTTAACTGGATTTAAGCTGTGTTTAAGCTAATTTAAAATGAATTTAACCCAAAACCGGCCATTTTACGTGTATTTACGGACAAAATGGCGTTTTCTGAATGCCATTTTACCCTCCCCTGAAACCCCCTTGAGATTTGAGAAAAATTGTGCACCATAACCCCCCTTAACTTCGAGTTAGATGGCTATTCCTTAATGAAACCAATCGGACGATTCGACAGCAAATGTTATGCTTTTAGATTTGTTGAGTGTTTGAACGGAAGGGGATATCCGAAAATACCCTTTCATTACGGCAAGTGGTCATTGCTATTAAACAGAGTGTAAATTCAAGCGATTTGTCCAATGATTGTATGCTTTGAAAGACTGTAAACTTTGAGTAAACACTAAGTTTTGGATACATTTTGACTCATATTTTGACTTATTTTTGGTGACGAGTCGTCTGAAAATGAATTGCAGTCAAGAGTTGATAAAAACACAAAACATTTAATTAATTGTTAATTATTTTGAATAGAGTTTTGTGATTATCATCTGATTGAGTGGTAAACCATAATTTGAATGATATGTCGAAAGGGTTGAAGAAATGGCAGAAAGTGTGCCGAATATGTCATTCAAGCGATGAAAGGCCTCAGATGTTGAGTCCGTGTGAATGTCGGGGATCCTTATGTCACGTCCACTACAAGTGTCTCATCAGATGGTTAAGTGTCTCGAAGAGTGACAAATGCGATATATGTCTCACACAATACACTTGTATTCGTCTGACCAGAACTAAGCCCTCCTTTATATCATTCGTAATGCATATGTTGGCAGAGATCACAGCGACGGCATATTTCGGATTATTCCTCCTCTATATTGCAGTCATTTTGGCGATTATGGGGTTGTCCTACATATTGTTCCCAGAGATAAGACTGGACGTCAAGTTTCTGGCCATAAGTCTGACAATACTTATAATGAGTTCACCTCTGGTGGCACTGATCGCACCGCACGCTATCAATGACTATCGGGAGTGGACCACAAAGAATGAGTTGATTTCCATCCAAACCAAACCCAATGCGAAGAATAAGCGGTTGAAACACAAAACTAATATCCCTTTAATTGCAGACAATTAGTGAAAGATTTAAAAATCAATTCATTTTTCACGCAATTAATTGAAATACAATTAAATAGACTTTTTTTGGCCAAAATATGACAATAAATGTAATTACTATAAGATTTAGAGTTTTGTAATGAATTTGTAAATTCTTTGTAATAAAATAGATATCACTCGACGGCACAGGTGTTCACTAATTCAACATTAGTTTAATTATAACTTTGTTTTGATTGAAATTATATTTTGAATGTTTGAGAAATTTATGATAACTTTAATAATTTTTATAACTACAAGAATTTCAAGATTTAATTTAAGACATTTACAATATTAAAACATCAAGATTAGCATCAGGTTCAGTATTGGCACTGAATTTCAAGTAAGGTTAAAAGTCTGATGTAGTGAACACTCAATTATCAAATCTCGTGCAATAGAGTCGAGTAATTTTGGAAACAATTCGATTGAAAACCAATAAAACTCAAACACTTTTATTCATGTGTTGACTAAATCTGACTAAAAATGTTTTTTAAGATTCTTTTGTTGGTATCTTTTGGAAGTGTTATTATTGCAGTGACTGACCACTCGGACAGTACTACTGAGTCGTTCGTAGATTTCTATGATATCAAAGCTGACAGATATGTGGCCTATAATTTGGGAGATTCTCTCATTGCGGAGACACATGAAGGAAGTGACAGAAAGTTCTGGGTTTATATGCCTATCGGAGGGGACTTTATTGAAATCAGAGACCAGTCTTTTATTGATGGTCTATTAAAATGAATATGAAATTGTGAAAATGAGCTTACACAAACTATTTTATTGAATCGTAGAATTCTTCCAAGGGATAGATGTTCCGAATGAGTTACGGGTTGTGATTACACTACACTTCACTACATGTGATAATGGATCAGATTATTGCAATACTACCACCAAAGCTCAAGACCTGGTCATAGTTCAGTTGAAGACACAAAAAGATCCCATGTCTTATAAGATATATAAGCTGGTATATGGCAAATTATTTGATGCACAAATATCTGAGATTCCATGGGGTTGGCCACCAAATGGCGCTGATATAAGGCAGACGGATATATTTCCGAAGCTTACGGCTAAATGGGAATATCACGTGGGGGGTTTCTCTCCACTTTCAAATGAGATGATCTTTGTTTTCAAGGAAGAGTATCTCAATCGCTTCAAAGTAATGGCTCGGAGGCTAAAAAATAACGGCGATTGGGAGGACTGGAGAGACTTAAAAAGTAACTTAGGATTCAATAGCCTTTTCATATGGGATAACACATTGTTTGGAATCATTGCTAACGACCTAATAATTGAGTTCAAACCAGACCTTACATACACTGATAGAGTAATTCATCATTAAGTTTATCAATCATATCATGTATTTTCCATTTTAGGGTCTTTTTAAGAAATTCTTTGCTACTATTATTGGAATCACTGATTACAGTAATAGCACTGATGAGAACAGCACTGACTATACAGTCTCAACATCGGAGAACACAGGACTCTCTACTATAGATGAATCAACACAAGTAATAGTTGAGACACAGCCAACAGGAGAGGTGGATGAGATACAGACAACGGAAGAGATGGATGAGACACAGTCAACAGGAGAGGTGGATGAGACACAGCCAACAGAAGAGATGATTGAGAAACAGCCAAAAGGAGAGATGAATGAGACACAGCCAACAGTTATGGTCACACCGAAGCCGGAAGGCACCAAAACTACATCCTATGTTCTATCAACAGATTCATCCACTGATTTATCGCCTGTGGTAGCAGAGAGTGGATCCAATGTTTGGATATTTGTGATTCTGTTCATAATGTTGGTGGTTATGGTGGCTCTTATAGTCATATACTTTCTGTTAAGTAATTTAACACTCATTGAAATATCAAAATACAAAAATTTATTAATAGGAAAACCTAAGGGCGGGCTCACAAAACCAGGTTCACAAAAGGCCTCAAAAAAAGATTTACCTAAAAATGAGCCAGCTAGTGAAGAGGCCAAAGTTGAAACTACTAAAGAGTTGAATGGAAAGAACACTTAAAAGAATTTCCAGTAACTGTCCGTTCCGACAATCCCATCACAAATTAATGCCCAAATTGTGAATCAAATGTAATATAAAAGTCAAATGTATTTAATTTCTCTTTGATTTTCATTAAATAAAATTGGAATAAAAGTTTCTTCAATTGTATATAATGTGATAATCCATGAATACCTTCCCAATTACGGAAATCCCTTTTATATGAATATAAATAAGTCAATAATTATGGGCTTTATTGCATACCTGAGTTGACCATCCAACTTGATCCAAAGGAGGGGGTATTTCACAAAATATTCTACTCTGGGTTTTGAAATCTCGACAGACTTAGTGTTTGTCTATAGACGTAATGTTATGGTTTACAAAACCTATGAGGGGTATTTTGAAAATTTTCAGACTTGCAAATACCCTCTCCTATGACTACTCCTGATTTGGAGTGAACTTTCTGTTGATTACAAAACTTATTCCTGCTAGTTTATTTCTTGTCCATATTGTCTTATTAATAATTTGGCTGTTTTTAAAGTGGGACCAAATTGTATGATATATACAGTCGAGGCTCGATTTTATCCTTCACGTGGGACCAAGATGTTGAGGGATAAAATCGAACTAAAGATTGTAATGGAATAAAAATGATTTTACATCTAGTTAATATGTGCAGAAATTAAGATAAGGGTCAAGTTTGGTGAAAGTCAGTGCATATTAAAACTGATAAGACGGGATTACAGAATTGGATTATAAAATTGAACGTATTCTATAACAAATGACAAGTTTTAAGGGAACAGTATATATAATTCACTTCGAATAAAAACCAAACACTCTTTAAGGATAGATTAATGGCCCCTTAAGAGGTCCTCTATCTTGCTAAATTGTATTGTCAATTGGTAAGAATCACTTTATGAAATTTAAATTTTTTTTTATAAAATTATAAAATAACATGCAT
>JAQIWF010000986.1:0-14161 GCA_034694965.1 Ceratozetes gracilis | reverse complement strand
TTATGTTACAATATAATAATAACATAATGCCATACTTCTAGCTTTAGGTTAAAGTTTGTGTCATATAAATATCTACCCTAGTTTTTGAGATATTCAAGTTTCAAAAAAGATGTACCTTTTGCTCAGCGCTGTATAATATACACCTCAACAGTGTTTTACTCGAGACTTGAAATTTCGGATTTACGGCCGAAGAATGACTTTGAATACAAAGTCAAGTCTCTGTTTGAGTCGAGTGTTGAGATCAAACAACTTATTCTTCGACTGTCTGCTAAAAACCACAGTACATGAGTCAAGGGATCGACACTTCAATTATCAAAAGAGAGACACGAATTATAAGTCTTTTGAGTTTTTTTTCACTTTAACGTAGAATCAAGTTTTCGATAGTTTTATCTTCAAATATGAATTGCATTTACGGTGTGTTTGCAGTGAACTGACGATTAGTCGTACGACAGGTCTCTTTCCAACAGAGTTTGCAATTGTTGTGTAATCTGCGAGTAATCGAATCGCACGGACACCAAGTTTTTAACGATAAAACAAAAACTCTTAAAACTTTTAGATAGCGTTCACTTTTGGCGACTCAACCCTAACCTCCAACTGAACCAAGTTTATCGTCGAAACGTGATTTCAGCGCTGGTTAGTCCTTTTGCGCACAGTTAACAACAAACCAGAAATGCTGAGCTCTGGTGAAGGTCTCCAACCGTTTGTTGGGTTACCTCTGTTTTGGTTCATTCCCTCAACCATTCAATATAATAGACTACTCTTTATTGCATTTTTGATTATCATTATTATTATTATCGTTTGAAAACATTTGCCGATTCAGAGAAACACATATAATCTGTGAACTAAACTCGAGGCCAAAGAAATGATGAAAATTATTTCGTTTCTGGCGTTTGGCTTAACTTCGAGAATAAGAAAAAAGTTTTCACTTTTTTTCTCTCGAATTCAAATAAAATGAATATAAAATACAGATAAACGCAAATGAAAAGCGAAACAAGTCTTTAGGCAAACCCTGGAATAGGAGTTGAAGTCAGTGTTGGACTACTGTTTGTAGTGTTGGAGTGACTGACACTCAAATACAAACACTGCATAAGAGAACTGTCAGTGAGTTTTGCCAAATACTGATCGTATAAGAAAGTGAACGAAGAACTGATGGCACGACTGCCAGAGAGTAACTGAGTACTGGAGGAAAGCAGTTGTCAAAACAGGCCAAACAAGAGATTGAGGCAACGCTCCACTCGTATGATCACAACAACTCTGATGTTGGCACTCACAGAGACCGAGACTATGAGGTAGGGTAACAGACGAGAGGCACCACTACTCGTGACTCTTACAGCACAACCACGAGTTGCGGATCATATTCTGCGAAAAAGGTTGTGAACCGAACCCAAACGTAAAACTATGCAATAATGAAGAACACATCCACAAAAGGGAGAGGTCTTTACTGAGAGTGTGTCAGACCTATTACTGACTGTTATATTGTTAAGCCATCAGTCGATTCAATAACATCACGAAATCATTTTTAATTACTTGAAAATTGCATAAATCGGTGAAAACTAATTAAAAATCAAAAAGAAAGGACTCAAACATTAATAAAACAAATGTAAACAAAGAAGTGTTTTATTCAAAATCTTTTATTACTTTTTCTCATGAATTATATGCGAAGAGAAAGTTGTTTTCGTTAAACATATGACACAATAATAAATATTTGCCGATAAAAATGGTTTCTCGAGAGTTAGCCCTAAATTGTGTTCTGTTTTGTATGTATGAACACAGCCAGCAGTTAATGGTGCTATTCATGCACCTGTTCCTCAACACTACAGACTTTAAGGTAATTGGCAATACTGTTCACGATTTTAAGGCTGGTTTGAGTGGATAGTTGGGTTTAGTGTGCAAATGGGACAGTCTGTGAGCAACCGCACCAACACAACCAATGGTCCGCATAATAGCAGAACTAAATCAGAGCGTAATTTAATAGATAAGTCTATTATTTATTAATAAACAAACTATACTTTAACTGTAATAACAATTTAGAAACTCCTGAACACCGTTTTGTCTTAACTTTTCTCTCTATTATCCAAAATCCGTGGGTTTCCTCACTCTCGCACTGACTCTCGTTATCGGACTTACAGTAATTTAATAATAAAACCCATTTTTTAAGTTTTTGGGCAAAAAGGCAAAATCAAATCACATTATAATTGAGAGCAAAAACAAAAAGTGTATTATTATTATGAAGAATAGAAAGGCGTTATGACGTGACTTATATTCAGATCAGACAAAATCCCTTATATTTAATATAAGACTTTAATAATAATAAATGAAAAGTAATTTTCATTTAGTTTTGGTTGAGATAAGCAATAGTTAATTCATTTGTGAATTTATAAATAGACAGTAATTTAGTTTTAGCTCCGATTAAATAATATTATGTTTGGATTCCATTATTTTCATCATTCAATCCAAAGATGTGACAAAAGAATTGTTCGCTTCCTTTCAGAAACGATTTGGACTCAAAAGTGCTTTGGAAACAGTTTTTTAGTTTTTCTCTTATTTCGAGTATTCATTATATAGTAAAATACAGACAAAGACTTTGCAAAAAATGTCTAAAATTTTATTGAAATCGACTTTTTCTGAACATTTTGATGGAAAACAACTACAGAAGCGATTGTTCTGTATATCTGAGGCAAAATAAAAGAAAAGGATCCGGTTTTTTGACAATAATCTTATCATTAGCGATGAGCACTCAAGTGCTCACATTCTTAGACAAAGCATTGAATGGACAATGAAATCATAAAGGGATTCACACCGGGAGTACTCCCAAATACACACTTAATATACTCATCCAATGTTTCTTAAAACTAAGACATTTTGTTTTGCTATAGAATACACATAATATCAAAGAATAAAAAATATTCAAAGCCAATAAAACAAGGGATGGTTATCCAACTTGAATTTCACAAAGGGTTATCAGGTAGTGAGGGAGTAAAATAGCTCACTTTTTTGGGCCAAACCTTAGAGGGGTATTTCAATTGAAAAATCATTTTATTCTTGAATCCAAATTATAGCCATTTTTGGTCAAAATTATGTATAATAAACCAAGGCATATTTTTTCTCAGACTTGGCTTAAAATTTTTAGCGAACCTCAGGGTATTTGCCAAATCTCAGGATATTTACAAATACCCCCCTATGAGACCCCTGAGTAAAGCCATAAAAATGTCGATAAAAATCAACGATCTAGATTTGCCCCTAAAAACCTGAACTTTTATCTGTATTTGAGAGCCTTTCCATTGGAAAGAATAAGTTTGATACGAAAAAACATGATTTATTTGTTTACCCAATTCGCGAATTTGAATAAAAACTTTTACTTTTTAGTAATGTTTGTTCAGATTTATGGCTGAATTGAGGAAAAGGCATACCTTTTAATGTTAAATATTTAATGTTTGAATTAGACTCTGATAACTAATTGCACGAAATTTTTCATTTGTGACCAAAATTGTAAAAAATAATGAATTGAAAGCATAAAAATCCAATGTTTAAAGAGTTAGTATTATTCTGAATGAAAGTATAATAAATCAAATGCTATAAAATTGAAAAATTGTGGAAAATGTTATTCAATTGAATGTCGAGAAAAAAAGTGAAAAAAATTAAATGTCATATCGATTGTAACAAAAGTTTGAAACATTTTTAGAATTCATTTGTGATTTTCAAACAAAGAAGAAACGATATATAAAAGTATTAATATTGGAGGTGATGTGAAAAGAGTAGGTGTAATCTGGCAAACGGTGGATCCATTCCAGGAGACCTCCCCATCGATTTCAAAATTTTTATGCGTTTCAAAAATGTGTTTCAAAAATATCTAAAATCGTTTTGAGAAACCATTTATTAAATAAATGAGTTTTTATTAGAAGGAAGAGATCTGAAGAGAGAATAAACACATTTGAAATCAAGATTTTCATCTCTCAAATGAAAATTAAGAACACATTTGATAATTGAAATGATGGCCCAAAAAGCTTTCCTTCTTTTTTGGAGCTCAGGATTAGTGAGGAATTAGAAAATAAATGAAAACATTTTAATAAACGACCGAAAGCTCGCAAATAATTATTAGCAAAATATTACTTTTCCTGAATATAAATAGATTTTTGATGATAGAGTGGAATGAATTGCAATTTGGAGCACAGACTCACATTCAGTTTCGCTGTAATTATTAGCTTAAAGGGAGTCGTATTTGATTTTCACAATTAATGTCGGACTCAAATGGGATAATGTTTTTAAATAGAATAATGAAAGACATTTAAATTGGTTTATATCAAAATCATTTCAGTTTTAAACAATGAAAGCAAAACCAAAATTAATATAAGGCTTACGACAACTCTTTCATAATTCAATAATAATTGTATGATTAGAATGACTTTAATTACTTAATTCAATGCCAGTTAACGAAAAGACAGATAATTATGTGAAAAGCAATTATAAAAACAATATCTTATTTATAATAAATTTTCCAAAAAATAAAACAAACAAAACGGCAAATAATTGTCCCATAAATAGAAAAACGTTTGGAATTTTGATTAGAAATTGGAAAAACTCTAAATTCTTGACAAATAAGACCTTAATATATAGAATACAATCGATTTGAAATCTGACATAAAAACGAAGAGAAAAAATAATATAATTCATTGCATTAAATGTATTAAAGTTTGGGAATCGCCTACACATTAAACTACACGCAACACAAGATATGAACCAATATTTCACATCAGAACAAAATCGGGTCACAAAATCATTTAGAGATATATCTCTTTCTATACAACTCTAATGAGTAATGACTTCAACGAATCATTTTTTAAAACTCCAAGAGATTGAAGATTGAGGTGGAGTTAAGAAGAAGAATAAGAAAATATTTATTATATTCCCTTTTAATATATCCAGTGCTAAGTCAGAGCACAGTTTATCCAAAGGTTATGAAACAGCGATTGTCTAATCAGGAGTTAAACCATAGGTCAGACCACAAGAAGATAATCAGTGCATTCGAGCGCTTCATTTCAATGTATAGTTTGTCGTCAGAATAAAACTATTATTTTTGTGTTGAGAACATCTTTAACCATACGAACCGTTTTTCCTCTTATTTTCTTATGCTTTCATATCATAACAGAAACGACTTTTCATATTTGGGCCGATAATTGTTTGAAAAGGTTATACTGATTGGTGGGAAACATGCAAATCAAATCAAAATACTCTTTTCCTGTCTCTAATGACACAAAACTGATTATATCATTAATGATTTGCCCATTTTGCCCAATATTCCCATCTGAATAACTCACAACAGTTAGATCTTATTCCGGTGAAGACCCGGAAGCAATGCATTCATTTGGGTCTATCTTTTGTGGTACTTAAGATGAGAACACAAATCACGTTCGCAAAGGCGAGCAAACTGTCCATTCAATTGGCTGCTAAATGGCCAGACATTCATTAAAGACCTCCAGTTGTTTCACATAAACCGAATTCCTTTTAAAGCAAACAAAAGTCTGAGGAAAGAATTGATTTTCTCATTAATACAAAGTATTTGTATTCAAAACAATTCTTTCATTTCATAATTATTTTAGGATTGAATTCAATGCGAACTTTGTTTCACAGATCTGTTGACGAAAACTGTGAGACCTTTGAAACAAGAGAATCGTATGAACTCTTTCTCATTAATTATTACTATTTATTCATTCATTATTTTACAGATAGTCATCACAAACTCAATACAATTCAATCTAATGTTTGGGTAGTTTATGCCCCGAAGCAGAGATGGCCACCAATTTAGACCAGAGATGCCACCAAAATGGAGCCCTACTAGAGAAGGGTTTCTTCAAATTTAAATTGTTTGGGGCATAAAAACGTTGTCCTCAAAGATTAACCCGGGTCAATTCGCTGCTTTAGTAATTTGCTAACCCTAAGGGTGATTTTAGGCTTGACCCCCTTCCGCGTCCCTTGTTTAGACTAAAGGGTATGATCATTAGCATAAACATGGTAATGCAATTATCAAATTAACAGATTATGTAATCTTTGATATCTAAAAATCAACCTTGAACTTTTAATTTGATAATTTTGACATTTTAAAATGTAGGTGGCACGATGGTGGTGGTGGCCAAGGGTGACGGACATAGTCTTGAAAGCACCTTGACTACCATTTTATAACTTATCATTGAATATTAAATTTAAATGACTTATCAGTATTATGTCTTTAAGGTGTTAACAATTATGAGCATTCACATTTATCGTACGATAGGAGGATTTTAAACAAATTATCATGGATTACCTCAAGAAAACTCAATTTAACTTGGTATTCAATGTGAGAGATAGTCCACTTAATACCATTATAATTTGTTGGAAGCCGGCAGCCAAGAATCAAAAAGTGTATAAAATAGGGGTAGTTTTATCGCAAATTAGTCTGAGATAAGGGTCGTGACTGAAATTAGATGAGATGGGGGTTTAGGCGAACTCACTCTAAGAGATGCCACAAAATTAGTCTTTTAGTGTTTAGATGTGGGCTTTAAATAGTTAGAAACGAGTCGAAGGCGTCGACTATTCAACGTTTGAACGGAATTTTAGCCAAAACTTAATTTGTCCAAAAAAATTGAGTTATAATAAGAATAATGACAACTAATTGAATAAAACAGTTGTTTCTGAGCCAAAGGCAGACACAAGACTTGAAGATCTCGACAGATGTAAAGTCAATGTATATGTCATTTGTTGAGAACTGACAGCGAATAAGACATAAAAAAATATCCAAAAAAAGAAAACGTCTATTAGTGTAGAGTTGGGCCACTCTTTAATTAACTCTTTGTTTGACTTATGTTGCGTCAGACCCAGTGTTGTGAGTCTTACCGATACTTCATTTATGTATTAATAGTTTGTATAAAACAATTAATAGACTAATTGTTTTCTAAATTAACCCAAAGAATGTTATTTTAGTCATTTCAATGTCATTATTATATTTTTATTGTTTTGAAACATTTTATTCACTTATTCTTGAAATGAATTTCAATTATGGAAAGGGATGTCTTCCCAACATTCGGTTAATTTGATTAAGTATTTCATTGAAGAAAATCATTGAATTTAATGATATTTCGCTAATCTATTCATTAAAATGTTTTGAATTATGGACTGAAAGTAACGGTGTTTTGAAAGAAACCCTTTTGTTAATTAAGTGAACAGAAGAATGATTTTGTTGAATGACTTTTACATTATAAGCAAAATTAGTGAATAAATTAATATAAATTCCTGTTTTGGGAATTTCGCTGACAATTGAATGAATTGTGAGAATATTTCTTGAGTTTTGTTGTTTGTCCTAAGAATGAGTGGAATTGTCGTCTCATCTCAACCAATAAATATTGGAATTTATTGTCCATTTTATAAATGTATTGCTCACTACCGGCGCTATTCTGTTCCCTACAATGAATAATAATATTGATATTTGTTGTTCGCTGAGATAAAACACAGCAATATATCGGACATTAGTATACTTTTATGGCATAAATGAATATAAAACAGAAAAAATGCATTTCGTTTGGTATTAAAGTCATGACTGATATTAATTGGATGCGACATAAGCTTACAATTTATCATTTTATGCCTTATTTTTATATTACAACGAATTATGCGATGAAACGGATCCGTAATATGAATAATGAAATGAAAAGCATTGGACGCCGAAAGTCATACAAATATAACAAACACCAGAAGTGAACGAAAATTTGAATTAATATCGAACACAGTTTTTGTGACTTCGAGCACATTTTCTTTGGCCCTAAAAACTTCATTTGAATTCTGCTAATCATTGGACTAATAAACAGCGAAACGATATGCGAGCAGTCAGTCAACGATTTATTTGATATATATTTCCGTTATCTCAGTGTTTAATTCACCAGAAAAACAATAAAATAAATATTAAAACCGATTCAGTATATCATTGGACGGTAGGAACCGAAAAATAATTACTAGTTTTGATTCAATATAATTGTGAAGTAAACGCACTGTTATTTCCGCTACACTTTTGAAGAATGAGATAAACAGCAAAAAATATAAACGAAATATAAATTAAAAGTCCAAATGTAAGAGTAATCATGACTTTTGGGAATAAATAATTGATTACTTCAATTAAAAATCTTCCGAATAATCGCTTTTCTAAGCTCTCAATGACATGACTCTAATCGAAATCAAACAAAAAAATGTAAAAAATAGCAAAAATTTTATTTAAAAGTCTGTCCGACAGATAAAAGCAAAACAAATCAATCAAAAATCACATCATTCGTATCGTAGATATAATTAGTATTTTATAAACACAACAAAAGTTTACATTAAAATGACCTCAAATAGAATCAAATACATTGTGAAAAAACCTCGAACCATATGATCAAAATTTAATCCAAGAGTTCAAACAAAAACCATAATTTTTGATCAAAAATCTGGTGATATATTAAATGAAAAACATGTCAAACGAATTCAAATTGTGATTCAAATTAAAGTAATTTTGTTTGATATTGAATTGAATGGTGAAGTCCTTGGTTTCAGTGATTTCTTGCAGAAAATTATTTTATAACAAATCACATCTCATTCTGAATCCTTGAAACTGAAAATTCATATCTATTTAATTCATGAATAAATAACTCTTTCAACTACTTATAGAAGTACTTCAACTCTAATAATAACAATCATTTTTGAGAGATATTATCCAATCGAAAGGGACTCTAAAATTGTAATTATACTACACTCCAAGAGTAGATTTTTGAAGATATTTTCGATGGAAATGTGACAAAATATATGACAAATTACAGAATAAGTATAGTCTGAGTCATGAAATGTTATTAGAAATGCATTTGAATTATGTTTTAGGACTTCAAATGGAAATTATGTGAAAATTTCCACAATTTTTATTAAACAAATAAAATATTCTGTTTTAAAATAAAGTTAAATTCATTTAATAGATAACTCTAATGGGAATTGAATTATGTTTTCATTATTTCCAAAATGTATGGTTGAGTTAAAAATGAAAAATTCAATGATATATTCAAGTGATTAAAAGTCTGAAAATTAGCGAAACATTCGTCTTTTAAAAGTCAGACATTGACTGAAAAGATAAAAAAAAATAAGTTTAAAATATAAATCAAATTTGAATTTATAACTAATCGGAAGAAATGAACCGAAAGCTATTCTGACTGAAAAGAGCAAGAACATAATTTCAACATAAGTAGCTGCAAATTTCGATTTAAAAATTAGATAAGAATTTGAAGGGCGTCTGAATGTGATTCTGAAGGAATTTACAGCAGTTTTTACTTTTCTTAATTCAATACATATTTTAGGCACCAATTCATATAAAAAGCAATTTTCAAATGAATGCTTTTTAATCAATAAATCAGAATTAAAATTGAATTTTAATTTCCTCCAAAAGAGGATAAATTGGAATTAAATGGGATATAAAAGCAATTTGAAAACAGACAATCATTTCCATAATAAGTACGAGTCATAAGACTTCTTATTAGGAATTCTATTCATAAAATCAATTTAATGATCGACCAAATTATGGATAAAACTCAAATGAAATCATATTTCTATTGAAAGTTCAGAGAATATTCAATAACACAATGGTTTGGATGAAAACTTTTGACAACAGATTCGTGAATTCAACAAAAGAAAGATTCAATTATTAGTCAAATATTACAAAAATAGCGAATAAAAAGCCAAATAAATAATAGTAGAGATAAGCACTTCTTAAGGAGTAATTTGTTTGAGTAATAAATTTATTGCTGAACAGAATATAACATATTTTTGGGTTATTTTTATAAATGCACTCAAAATATTGGAGGAAAATAACAACAAAAAAGATGAAAACAAAATAATTTATTACAAATCCTGGTTCTCAAAGGAAATGTACGAAATAGATATATAACCGAACAAATTATAACGAATATTCCATAAAAATGAAAAAATAATTAGATTTTCTAATTTCATAAATGCTTTTCCTAATACTTAGCGCCAAAACCAAACAATTCAATGATATTAATATAGTTTTAGTGGAAAAATGAATGATTGCCAACAATTAATGCATATTTGTGTCAATTAAAAATTAATAACGAGAATAGCGCTCAGAATAAGTGATATTCAAATTCAATACTTAAACGCAAATCTAATGAACGACAGGAAAAATCTTTTAAAAAAAAGGAAAACCACTAAACATAAAATCACAGATTTTAAGGCTTTCCTTCCATTAGAATGGAATTCAATTGAAATTCAATAAAATAACTTTTAAAAAGTTATTTACAGACAACTAAAAAAAATTAGGAGAGAAGAGGGGAGAGAGAGAGAGAGAATTTTGAGCGACAAAAGCTTTACTTGATTTGAATCGGTTTACGGAAATGAAAAACAGAACTCAAACACAACTCATATAAGGGACTGATCTGAAAACTAATAACTTATTTCTAAATATAAGTTATATTACATAAAGATTAGCTCAAAATATTTGAGATAAAAACAGGTTTTGTATTGCATTGTATTCAACACACATAGTATTCGTGAAAATATTTTGCGTGAAACTAAAAATGAGATTATGTTTCGAAACACAATTAATAGTAATTCAGAGAAAATTTTGTTTTATTTCTTAATTGAGAACTGAATGGCAGTAAAAACAAAACATTGAGAAAATATTATGAAAATTAAGGGAAAGTAGTGTTTGTCCGACAATTATCTTCATTGAAATGGAAAGACTGAGTGATGTTAAGAGACTTTATGGCAATAAAGATGCAAATAATGAGACTTTCGCTACGAGAAAGCGGTCGACTTTGACCTAAATATCAATTCTTCTGCTCTTCAGCTCTCATTTTAAGTGTTTTTTGTCAATAAAAACTCAAAACAAAAGACACTTTTATGGTTAGGCTCTTAACAGACAAACTGAAGACAAAGCAATTGCTTTTACATTAAAACTAATTCAATAAAATGTCACGCATTTGAACGCATTGATGAACGCAAACGGATTGCAATTTGCAAACAAATACATTAGACATAAGAGTGTCACATAAGACATGTCAAGACTCGACTCTTGAAACACATTTCTTAATGCGGACACCATTTATATAATCAATAAATATTATATTTCTCCAAACTCTCCCTAAATGTCAAGAGTATAATGGGTTCACAAAACAAAGTATGGACTATAGACTCAACTTATGATTAAATTATTGGAATTAATAGCAACCAAATGATGTGTAGATTGCTATATAAAAGCCTAGAGGAGGAGTTTAGAGGACAGGGACTCAATCAAGATCATTAGGATTGAAGGAAAGGTATCTTCAATCTCTTCGTATTCGTAATGAGTTCAGTGGCTTATATTGGATTAGTTCCAGAAATAGTGAATAATCATTAAAATAAATTGTCGTCAAATCCATTGTGAGACTAAACATAAGGACTTTAAGCAAAGAATAGTGAAAATGTAAGAAACATTGAAAATATTCACATCCATTAGGGATGAAAAATTGTTTGGTTGACAACAGTGTTGTGTTATAATAATAATAATAAATTCAATGCTAATGAATCAAAACACCCACTCATTTGCACACAGAATATCGTTTAAGGAAAAGGTTATTCTCTGTCTAAATAAATAAGATATAAATAAACATATTTTTAAACCAAAATAAAGTGTGAATTCTGTTGGGAAATAAGTATATATACCAAACATTTTAAACAATGGTTTCAATTCCGCAATATTTAGCCCCATATTTCAAATCAAGTGATGATTAAAGAGTTAAACAGTTTATATAAGAGTCAAAAATTGTGTTAAAATGAGTCTAATTTTTTGTACACTTCTAATATGAAACGTGACATTTGGCCAAAAGAATTTGTAAACAAAATTCTTAAGATCTTCACTATTCTGGCTCTGACTTCGAGTGTATATCAAAGAGGATATTGAGATCCAGAAGTGGTTTCGAAATATTAAGAAATCAATAATACATGAGTCGATTCAGACTTTATATGAGACTCATATTAACCTAACTATCGAATGGATCGCTAAAACACATATAAAGCCAAAGACAACATATCGACACTCAATCGAATGGATCCATAGCTCACAGAGAAGCCCAACACTGGAGTCACTCCATTTGCCTCGACTATCGGCTCTCAATATTTGTAGCACTCGAAGCCATATGAGAACCAATTGATTGTGAGTTGTTTAGGGGTTAAAAATATCTTCTGATTA
The DNA here is from genome assembly GCA_034694965.1 of Ceratozetes gracilis. Classification (NCBI taxonomy): domain Eukaryota; kingdom Metazoa; phylum Arthropoda; class Arachnida; order Sarcoptiformes; family Ceratozetidae; genus Ceratozetes; species Ceratozetes gracilis. The sequence goes on along the minus strand of JAQIWF010000986.1, from coordinate 1,932 downwards.
ATGGCAATGAATAGAACTACTGATGAATGAATGATTTATTGCATTCCTCTGCAGTATTACCACTTCTTCGATATAAAACCGATTCGCTTCAATTGCAAGAGTAAAATAACTGAAAAATTTCAAACGGAGAACAAAATTCAAATACATTACAGGAAGAAAACGATCGAAATTTTCTACAAAAAAAGTGAATCCAATTCTGAATTTAAAGTACTTTAGTATCAGAGATGATGTTAGGAATGAGACGGTATTCAAATATTTGAGTTGAAAACAGTTTGTCAACCAATGGACAGGAAATGGATTGCAAAGCGATTTACGAGAAAATAATTTGTTTTTGATGTAGTAATTCAAAGAAAAACTGATTAAACGGAAACAATAAATTTGATTATTGAATGAAACAATCGATAAATCGATGAAAAGCTTAATAAAGACTTGTCGTTAGCGCTGAGTCACAAAAAATATAACAGATCCAAGAATTGCCCTCAAATTGATTTATTGAATTAAATAAATTTAGTGCCTTTACATTACATATAAAAGAGTTTCGCCATTAAATTGTTTGAATTACAAGTCTTCTACGAATTCTCAATAACAGGAATCTAAGAAAATAATGAAATACTGAGTGAAAACATTCGTATTCGAGTCGAGTCCAGAGTTTTTAGGCATTTCTGGTGAAAGAGAATATCATATCCGAGGAAATGATGAAAAATAAGTCCATTTGATCGCAAAAGTGATACTCAAAAAGGATTATGAAATGAAACTAAGAACTAATGATTTTTATATGAGCCTCAATTCCTCCACTTTTTCAAACATCCTCTCAAACATTGGGAAGAGAAGGGGGGACAGAGAGAGAGAGAAAGAGAATTGATTTTGCATTACATTATTCAAGAATATAAAATATTGAAGGTTTTGATTCATTGAGACATTTTTTGTTGCATAACAAGTGTTATACACTTATTATTGTAATGATTGCAAGGAGTGACTCATTTGAATGATAAAAGAAGTCAATACTTGAAAATTAAATAAAACTAAAAAGAAAGCAATGAATAAATTTGGAGCAGAATATGAATGAGACAAAAGGCATAGAAAGGAAAGAATATTTCTTTGGTCTCGAAGTTTCAAAATTGTTGGTGTAGTGCATAATGAAGGGTTCGCCACGAGGTATGTCACAATCTGTTTGTCTGCATAAATGCAAGTTTAAAACATATGTCAGAAAAACTTCTATAAAATGCATTGATATTAAAATTGAAAAATATTTTTCAAAATAGGAAAGCAATTGAATGCAGAAAATACTAAAAACTTGGGACAGATTTTTGATTGAATTTTTAAACCAATTGTTGGGAAAAGTGCTAAACGACTAACTCTTTTGATTGACCCCATTCTCGACAAAATACATAAAATTTTAAGACATTTTTTTGATCTCTACTTTATGTTCTTTGAGTTGAAATACTTTTATTGATTAAAACGGTTTTGCAAAAACCAAACTCACTTTTTATGTCAATTTTATGGACTAGAATTCCTTGAGAGGAATGGCCACTATTTTATGACATATAACTTTTTAAATGTATTTCGCACTTCAGAAGGGCTTTTCTGTGAATAAAATACTGACTTTTTCAGTGGGAAAATGATGGAAAAAAATACTCTGGTGAAAAAACAAACTGCTCGGTAATTATCAGATAATTAGGTTCAGTACTGGAACTCAATATTGAGTTCAATCAGTCATTGAATTAGAAGCGATGAAACCCTTTTTAATTGTATCGCCAAATAGATAGCTATAACCCAAGAATCGTTAAAATGGTTTCAAACGGAATAAATTTTAATCTTAATTAATCTCTTTTAAGAAATAAAAAGATTACTTTCGTTAGGGGCCGTCCATAAAGTACGTACGCTGTTTTTGACCAAATCAGAGACCCCTCCTCCCCCCATAATACAATGTCG
>JAQIWF010000985.1:0-14162 GCA_034694965.1 Ceratozetes gracilis | reverse complement strand
GGAAAGAGAGAGAGAGAGAGAGAGAGAGAGAGAGAGAGAGAGAGAGGGAGAGAGAGAGAGAGTGCTTCAAAAATATGAAGAATCAGTTTATATCAAAAATATGATATAATATCTGTCTTAAGAATATCATATAAGATATGCTATAAAAAAAATTTATATTTTAAATGTATAAAAAATCAGTCATTCATTCATTTGAGTAATTTTTTAGTTAGAGAATGCATTTCACTTTCACGCCATTCAAGGTTTCATTCATAGACTGTTGAATGAAACAGATGTCAATGAAAAAAAAAACTCTTTTATTGTCTTTAATTTCTTCTTGTAATGCGATCTTAAGCTTAAAGCTATTAAACGCGAAAATATTCATTCGAATCATCCGTTGTTTGAAAGTTAGGTTTTGAAAGACAATCACTCATTCATTCATTTATTGACATCAATATAAAAGCTTAGATTTTATCGCAGTTTCCGAATGATTTGTAATTTATTTTCTTTTGATATATTGCTTATTATCGAAGCATTCAAATTGTTTTTTATTTATTTCTGTTTTCCCGAACATTTGATTTCTCATTACATCAATAATTGAGTTTAAGATATTGAAACTTCAATCGCATAAACACAGGAATCCCATAACTGTCTTCACATTTGATTCATTTGTAATGCTTTTAGACTTATCCTGAAAATATTGAGTTTGAATGCGAAAATCTAGGTAAATAGTAAATACTTGAAAGTTTATCTTTTTCTTTGAAATGTTATGACGTTTTGGAAATTTCAAACATTTAATTAAGTTTTTAACAAATTTTTCGCATTTTTATCACAACTTCTCATCTGATATGAAGAGATAAGAGTTATAAATATTTCATATCCTTTGATATATGACTTTAACACTAATAAGTGAATGAAATCACAATTAAATGCAAACAAATAAAAATAAAATAAAGAGTTTGAGATAAAAAAAAAAAGATATTTTGAGATAAGAATCAGAAAAGCCATCAAAATGTCAACAATCATTGCATCGATAATTATAATTATCTGTATTTTAGTAACAATTTGATAGATGCAACTTTCAATCAAATATTCTCCAGATAAAAGTTCCAAATATTCAATGTATGCCATGTTTTTCCATAGTTTAAGGAAAATTAATTTCAAATCAATCATAAAAAGCTTTTAAATTCTAATTTCAATTCAAAGATTCTCCGAAACATCAGTTCATTTGATTCAAGGTTTTCATACAATTAAATCCCAGAAAATGTGATTCTTTTAATTTGCTTAAAGTTTTTTTGCCCAAAAATAGGAATACCCTACAGGAATGAAAATTTACGCTACAATAATTGTTGGGGATAGCCATAGATGTAGTGTAGGTGATACTACTCACTGATACTACTCCTTTACATAATAAAATCACCAAAACACTCCCAATTGAATGCATGTGAGATGAAAACCTCAGATTTTTGCCTTTTGTGTAATAAAAACATGAGATACTTAAGTCCCATGCAATCAATTTCTAATGAAATATAATATCTCTTTTATACCACTTAAATGAATATTGTAGAACCTGGCTATTCCTCTTTAAATCACTATTTCATATGTCAACACAAAATGTGATAATAATTGAATTGAATTTTAAAAATCAATCTTTACTTTCATAAAACACAAATCAGAAGTTGAAGTCTGGTTTATAGTATATTATTGACATTTATTTAATCATAAAACAAATCTACAATAATGTCCGTCACTTCGTATTTTCAATTTTTGTTTGTTATTTCAAATGCATTTGAAGGGACCACGCATTTGATAAAAATGCCAAGATTAAAAATGACAAATTATTTTGTTTTTCTATTTTTATTGCAATTTCACGTTTCATATAATCCATTTGAATGCAGAATCAGTGGACAAAGAGAATGGAAGGACACGAAGACAGGAACCGACTTCAGACTTGGAGCGCATTTATAAGACTCTGTACGAGAAGGGACTCTTCAAAATGTGTTCAATTATGCGGAACTCAGACCAACAAGAACTCAACCAAACACTCGGTATTTACTCAATTCTTGAGACAATCAGTTATCTCTAAAATCACCTCTTCTTTAGTATTGATTCTTAATTTGAAAAGAATTTAATTTGAATTGAATTCAATGTCGAGAGTCTTATGTTTTAAAGATCGGAAGAAAAATAATTTTATAGATTTGAAAAATTTAATTAATAACACGTTTCACGACTTTATTACTCTTTTTTATTAATAAACAAACAAAAGGATAAAAGAAGTATAAATATTTGAAAAAAATGCAAACTTTTAATTAGTCAAAAAGTCACGGATAGTCCTCTCTTTTGTGGTCTAACACTAGGATTAGGGAATATTTAATTGAATTCTTCCGCATATTTTTGCATATTTTAAATGAGTGAAAGATTTATTACATTTCTAACGAATAATCAATGAATTGATACCAAGATTCTTGAAATTAATTTGACATTTTTATGAATAGGCAAAAGCAAAGATTTCACAATTCTAGCGCCTACTGACGAAGCGTTTAATTTGATACCCGGATCACAATTTGAAGAGATTAAAAGCGATAAACAGAAACGACAGGAATTCATAAAACAGCACATCATTCCCAGTCGTATTCCTTTAAGTAGTTTCCGAGCTTTAGATGAAAGAGAAGTATTGAATGCAAACGGACTGAAACTTCACATCACTGCCTATCCTAATGGGGTCAGTCTTTTTTGTTTGACTTTCATCTTTTAACTTTTAGTCCATATATCACTTGTTTACTTCCAAATTGAAAATCGATAGTATTTTTGAAGGCATTTTGTTTCTTATGGCAAATGTTTTGTTTGCTTAGATTTAATTACTCACGTTTTGCACAATTGTGTTAAGCCTTGTCCTTATAATAACCACTTTAAGTAACTTTCTTTAAGTGTAATCGAATCACAATTATTGATATTTTTCTCGTTTTTCATTGATAGTTGAGTTTATTATTCTTATTATTATTAGTCCTAATATTTGATTGAATAGCTTTTAGACTAGTCTTCAATCAATTGATGTTTCCTTGAATTCTAATTTCATTTGTATTTCGCAAATATAGGTATTCCTAATAAGCCATTCTATTCTAATTTGTGAATTATGAATAAACCAGGTCTAATAGTCATCCTGAATAAATTTATTCCATATATAGGAGTCTTTATTCAGAGCCAATAAATTTTAATAATAAATAGCAATTGAAATATGAATGCGAAAGCCATACCCAAGGATAAATATAAAATAAAGGAGATTAAGTAAATATAATTGTGAAAATATCCAAGTAAACATAAGGTCATAAAAGATTTTCACTTTCAAATAATATGTTTTGTTTGCATAAATCTTTTTTTTAAGTCTTTAATTGAATTAATCAGAAGTTTATTTATATTTCCCAAAGTTTGTAATAAACGGCGCGAATGCACTCGAAGGCGATATTCCGATCCCAAGAACCAGAAGTTTGGTTCAAGTGGTGGACAAAGTGTTGTATCCACAAAAACAACTCAATTTATTAGAAGTATTGGAAGAAAACCCTCACTTGACTCAAATCTCATCATTTTTAGCACTTTCTGGCCTTCAGAAGGAACTCACGAGTAATTCAAATAAAATTAGATAAACTTAGTAATTAACATTATCTTGCTTATTTTATACTCAAGCCAATGACTCATTCACATTCTTTGCACCCAACGATGAGGCATTCCGAGCAGTTCCCTGGCCAGTCACACAACAGATGCTCTCCAATAATACTTTCTTGAGATGTAAGCCCTAAACAAAAATTAATTGAAATTAAAATTTTTATAATTTTAGTGTTGATCGCAAATCATGTGATTCCGGGTAAGCAATACTCGACTGGTTTGGCCGGAAATAAGTTATCATCAATTGGTGGTAACCTCTTGAACTTCACGAGCAGAACAGGTATCCATTCTTATAGATAAAAGTGGTTTCATTCAATTAAAACTTATATTTGTTTTGCAGTTCAGTCACATTCATTAGTTTTAGTCAATTTAGTGCCGATTATAGACTCGGATCTGATTGCGACTAATGGTGTCATTCAAGTGATTACAAGAATAATGCTTCCGAAGGAACTGATGGATGACTGTAATTGTCTGCAAAATCAAACGACACCCAAACCCAATGAATTGGCCGAAAACGTTACCGTTTCTAATGAAACGTTGGCTACAATGGACCCATTGATCAAAGAGATGTTAGCATCAGATCCGCGTTTCAATAACAATATAGATCGTCGTCAGGGGTCGGCGCCTACAAGTAAACCCCATAATGGGGATCATTTTACTTCCACCCCTAAACCGGTGTCATTTAAGTCCTTTTGGGACGACATCTTTAGCATTGAAGATAACACAACCAAACCTGTGACGGATATCACTGGAAATGGCACTCAAACAACTGTTAGTGGAAGTGCTACAAACGGTTCCACTTCATCGACAAGTGCTCAGAATACAACTGATTTGCCATTCATTTGGGATTTCCTCACAACAGAAACCCCTCGAACGACAACAAATCAAACGACAGATCGCTTTACAATGAGACCCACAGTCGCCACAAATGAGACTATTTTGCCTGAAATGATGAGTCGTTTGAGACAATACACTCCCGGAGTTGTTTATGAGGGAACTAATGGCACCACAACTACAGTGAATACCACCTCATCAGACAACAACACAACAACAACTCCATCTGTGCCAACCAGTTATACCCGACCCTTCTATAGACCTCAAAGAATAAGGAATGACACCCAAATAAGTACTCAAAACGCCACTAATGCCACCGATAGTCCCCTTACTGTCGGGAACTTATTTTTTAGACCGACTTTGAAGCCAATACTGAGACCCACCACAAGAAAAGATGAATTCAATCCTCAGGCAAATACTGTTCCCCCTTATGATAGAAGATATGGACTTCAAAGGGAGAGAATGCCGACCACTACCTTTGAAAGCAGGTCTAGAATGGGTCCACATCCGGCACAGGCACCCATTGAACAGCTCACAGAAGACCAATTGGAACAAAGAACTGAACCACAATTTCAATCAAATAGAACTCAATATCCATATGAAAGAGATTCTAATTATACGGCGCCTCAATCCTATCTGCGCCCCGCATATAGACCACAAAGTCTGCCACAAACTTATCCATCACAAGACGCACAGCCATCACCATATTCACCACAATCTAATAGAAGTCTAGCATTTGATAGATCGCGACCAACGCATGATTCACAACGAAATAGATCCAGAGATTTACAAGATAATTATGAGAATGTAGAACAACAACCATATTCTCCCACTTCTTGGAGTCATCAGCAAAACATATCACATTCAGATCCAAAAGTCTTTACCCCTTATTCACCTCAAAATGCTTCGGCACAGACAGGTAGAGAACCAAAAAGTGACCCCGAATACAATTGGTGGGACTCTCGTTACGAACCGGAAAGTTATCCAATGATAGCTGATACAAAGGGTCAATCCTCACCACAACAACGAAGACGTCCGATAGGAGACGGAAGGCAAAGACAGCCAACATATCCACAATCTTCTCAAACTAGAGGTCAGAGACCACGAGTTTTAGTACCAGGAGTTGTTTATACTGACGAGGATAGAGGAGTCCCTCAATATTACAGACCGGCAAAGGATGGTCTGACCCGACCTTATTATCAACCAAATACTACATATCCAAAAACATATCCACAGTCACCATATTATAGAAGAGGACAGTCCTCTCCATCCTCAAGAAAAACCAAAATTCCTTCGAGAGATGTCTATTCTAAGCCAGAATTGATTGATGGGTCATATGTTCCTCAATATAATCCTTATATGGCAGGAGATATGAGTCCTCCTCAAGTGGTTGTTGGAGAGTATCCCTATATGTATAATATCGATCACTCAAACTATCCGAGCGATCAATTCATACCTCCACCAATTGATCCCTATTCCAGAAGCCAAACAACTGGTCCTTATGACAGGAGAAGACCTCAACGTCCATCAAAGACAGGTTATGGGGATATTAGGAGAAGAGGTGATAAGCCTTTCACAAGACCTGCTGATCCAAGACAACAAGCAGTGCCACAAACAAATGATTCTGACCTAAAAACCATCAGTGAAATTATGGAATCGCCAGACCTTATGATTGGCCAACAATTCAAAACATTTAATACTTTAAAAGATTTAGTCAACGGCTCTGGACTTTGGGATGCGTTAAATAGACCGACCACTTATATAACGATATTTATGCCGACCGATAATGCCTTCAGCGCCATAAAAGACGGATCAGTTGAACAATTGAAACGTAACCCAAAGCTCGTAAAAGACTTTCTAACGCAACACATTCTGGGGTATAGTCTTCCGCCACAGAATCTTAAGAATAATATGAAAGTTAAGTCTTTGAACGGAGAAATGCATTTAATAAATGTTATCGATGGCGGAAAAGTGAGTCTTCTCTTTAAATAAATGCAATTTTATCCAAATGTCACATTTCCTTAAGATAATGGTCGATGGAATTGATGTAATCGCTGCCACAACTGCCAAAAATGGAAACGTCTATGTGTTGGATAACATTATGGAGAGGACAGGTAGAAGATCCCGATCTATTGCTGACGAACTTAAAAAGAGACCCGACTTGAGTACATTTTCCACTTTAATAAAAAGAAGTGATTTAAACAAAATGCTATCCGAAGGTAATACTCTTGATTATCATGAATATAATGGATCAATTTATAATCTACATATTGTTTGATAAAGAACCTGGTCCCTATACTCTTCTGGTGCCAAATAATGAAGCGCTGAGTAAAATGAATTTGAGAGAAATGATCAAAAGTCAAAAGGACTTAAATGGTTTGATCCCTATTTGATTAACTCATAGTTTAAGTCTAAAACAAATTAATTTTTATTAGATTTTATGAAAAAGCATTTAATAGAAGGAGCCGTTTATAGCAATCAGTTGTCGCCCTCCAAAGATTCTCTTACGGCTGACCCCAAAACTGATGTAAGAAGAATAGGACTGATATCAAGTAAACAAATAAAATATAATACATAATAAGAAGTCATAAAAATGACCACATTTTTCATTAAAACAATGAACAGCCGCTCCGATTACACTAAATAACTCAACACAAGTGATAACACCCGACATAACCACAGAAAATGGAGTCATTCATGTGATCGATAGTGTTTTACCCGAAAAGCTAAATATCACGAAATCCGATGACTCACGAGATGACTCAGAACCAAATGGTATTCTTTCCAATTTTGGATCTATATTTTTAGAGCATTTGTTTGTTTTTTTATTTGAAAAATTCAGAGAATGAAGAATCGAATAGAAATGCAAAGCAGTTGTCGATCACCAGAGAGACCCAAAATCAAGGAATTAGACGATTCACAAATTGGCTGAAGAAAAGTGGACTTCTCGATGAACTGGTAAAAGACGGCCGACAATACACTGTTATTGTGCCCACAGACAGAGCTGTTGGGAAACTACCGCTTAAGATACAGTCGATTCTGAATAGTGAGCCGACCCGACTCATCAACCTCTTGGAATATCATGTGATCCCTGGCTTTGTTAATACAAAGACATTGAATGATAACGAGATGTTGACTACAATTAATAACAGGAAAATAAGATTCAATCGATTAGATAACGGAAAAGTTGTTATGTTTTCCGGAGCGCCGGTTAACAGGCAGTCAACCGAACAAAACCTACAAATCATATCAGTGGATACTGTGCTATACCCACCGCAGGGAACTATTCAGGACCTAATCATAAAGTCACCGCTACTCAAGACTTTGAATGAAATTATAAAAACGGCACAAATGGAAGACGAACTCAAAAATAGTACTGAAATAACTCTTTTCGCTCCAAAAGATGAAGCCTTTAAACAAATGGATCCACAAATTCTCGAAAGACTGAAGACTGACCAGAATTACAGCAGAGGTTAACACAAATAATCAAAATTATTCAAAAATATTCATTTAATAAAACATTTGATTCTTGACTCCAGAATTTATGCGAAAACACATTATGCCTAAAGTGATGTTTACCAGTGCTCTGCAGTCAAGTGATACTAACATTCAAAGGGAACTGGCATTAAGCGGAGAGTCTCTAAAAATTTACCGAAAGCCAAGTATAAAATTAAAAATGGTCATGATTCAATCATATTTAAATAAATGCTTTAATTTTCAGACTGTGTTTCAGTGAACGGCGTAATCCTATCGTTTGCGGACATCACAGCAACCAATGGTGTTCTCCATATCATCGATCACACCATTTAACCATTTATTAAACCATTTAACAAATTGCCACTAATTTTGTCATCAATTCTCAGAAACAATACTTTAATTCTAATCCACTTCTAATCTGTAAAACAATTTTTACAATAATTTAAATTAAATTCATATTTCGGTCAAAACTTTGATGAAAAGCAACGAAATGTTTGACCGATTCTGCCATACATTTGAACTCAAAATATTCGTGGAATTCATTGACAATATGAGCAGTAAATCAAAGTCAACATATTGTGAATATTTGATGACTTGATTAGTAATTATTAAGTTCTTGCAAACAAACTTTTTTCAGACATTTTTAGAATTCTGAGAACAATTACTTTAATAAGATATGCATTTCAGTGCTCTATTGCGCACAGAATAGGAGTGACCCATTGAAATATGTGTTGTTACCAGAGCTCTATATGATTTAGTCAGTCATTGATTACACGGGGATTTCATCAGACACTTGCAATGCATGCAATCATTTAATGACCAAATTTGTAGAATTGATATTTTGAAGGCTATAAATAGAAACTAAACCCTAAGACTAACGTTATTTTATCGCAAAACTAACGCAAAACAGTTGTTTAATCAAACAATTCCTGTATTTCAATCATATTTTGCTTTTGTGCTAAATTATACTCTTTATAAATATTTGAATATTTCATTAAAATTATTTTTTTTTGACAAATTCCAGAATATTCTTGTAAACAATGTTTATGTTTTGTTCATTGAATCTCAAAGTGTCACCAATTTTCAAATCAATTCAATAATTAAACTTTGGATAAGTTTTTCATCTTTTGCTTGATTTGTGAAAACGTCACCAATTCTTCAACATTGCAATAGAATTGACCAAGCTAATTAAGTGTATATCTAGTAAGCCATTAGATGGCAGCACAGGTCGTGTAGGGGTTGCTATTCAGCGACGGATGCAAAACATAAATATAATGCTAAAAACGTGTGAAACATATTTCAGTTCACAATATATTTTTAACTTTTCCGCAACGATAAGAGCCATTAAAACCACGGTTAATAATCGAGGTAATTGTGGATCAGACCCGAATTATAAGACATTATCAGCGAGTCATTGTGTACGTAGTCAATACCTAATCAGAGAGCACCTTGGTAAAGTGAAGCGCACGGAAACAACAGGTAAAACTGGAAAAATTGAATGATTGCATAGGTTTTAGTAAATTTTGTGCAATAATTTGTTTATCTCTTGAATACAAGAGCTTTAAATAGTGATAACAAGTGATTATATCCCGACAATAATCTTGTTCTCATAGCAATAATTTGATACGAGGTGTTTTTCAGAACATTTTCTGTGAAATCGACTCAATTTTGATGAAATAATAGGCCATCGATTAAAACTCGTCTCAATTTTGAGGTTTTATTATCTATTTGTGAATATTTTATTTCCCATTATTTTGGACTTTTGGGGGTATTTTGTTTTGTTTACTACTCTATTGATATTTAGTGTAGAGGTAGTGTACATATACCAGGTTGAGTTTATGATAACTTTTAGGTCAATTGGTTCTTATCTTAATTTATACAAAGAATCTCTTATTTTGTTTTTCAACTTTAAGTTAATTTCCAGAAGTATTGAAATATAAGGAAATTGTGACTCATTTTGTGATTTATGCTATTATTCAGGGTTTGAATTAAGACGACATTAAGAAGTTATCCTAAATATGGGCAATAGTTTGGACAAACCCCGGACTGACAAACAATCCGAAGAGAGTTCCGGTAATGGACTTAAGTTTGGCCTCAGCTCTATGCAGGGCTGGCGGCTTAAGATGGAAGACCGTCATTGTGCACAGGTAGGTCTTGACCAAATGAAAGACTGGAGCTTTTTTGCTGTCTTCGATGGCCACGCGGGAGCACAGGTGGCCGCACACTGTGCTGAGAACCTATTGAATACAATCATCCAAACGGATCAGTTTAAACAAAACATATCGACTCTTAACGAACAGATAACTGACGAACAAATCGATTCTGTGATTCAGGCCATAAAGAATGGGTTCTTAGAATTGGACGAAAGGATGAAAGCCTTACCAGACATGAGTACTGGTGAAGACAAGAGTGGAACGACAGCTATTTGTGCACTTATATCAAAAACACATATTTTTATCGCTAATTTGGGTGATTCGCGAGCAATACTGTGCCGTTCGGGTGCTGTATATTTTTCGACACTTGACCACAAACCGAGTAATCCCGAGGAAAAACAACGAATACAAGACGCCGGAGGGAATGTCATGATTGAAAGAGTGAACGGCGCTCTCGCCGTCTCTCGAGCTTTAGGTGACTACGAATATAAACAGTTGGCCGGAAGGAAAGCCGTCGAACAACTTGTCTCTCCATTACCCGAAGTGACAGTCAAGCGTCTCGACAGCCAAAACGATGAGTTTCTAGTGTTGGCCTGCGATGGGGTCTGGGATGTGATGACTAACGAAGATTTATATTCATTCGTCAGATACCAGTTGTCTATTGAACAGAGTTTGAAAGCCATTACTTCTAATATTATCGATACCTGTCTTCATAAGGGAAGTAAAGACAATATGAGTGCAGTTGTGGTGACCTTCCCCGGAGCGCCTACCGTCTGTCCCGAGGCTCGTAAGGCTGATGAGGAGCTTAATCGTAAAATTAGTCATAAAGTGGAGGAAATTATGAGCAAAAATACAGACTATATATTCCCTGATCTTATGGACGAATTGGTGAAACTCGGATGGAAAGACTTACCCCCAGGAGGGGGCTGGGAGTCCAAACACAAGCTTATTGAAGAGGTTTTTGATCGCATGACTTACAGGAACAGTGAAAACTTCAACAGAAAGCATAACATTAGTATCGAGGAAAAGTCAAAACCAATTGATTAGTTTTGAGTGCTTTTTTGTTAATTCATTTATTACTTATTTCTGTTCATTCTTTTGGCTCAGCCATCAAAAACTATTCCCTAATTCCCGAGTATTGACTATAAATTTGTTGAATATTTTAAATCATTGAATATATTTTTAAAGAATTTAATTATAATTTCCGATCAAATAAAGCAAATCCAGGAAAGCCTTACATAGTTTTAATGTGAGACACGTATCAGAGATGCGCTTATTTTTAACCATTTTTATGAAATTAGAAACAAAACCAATCCATAGATATCTGTCAAAAGAAATGATTCATTGCATGAAAACTTGAAAAAGTGAGTAATATTTGTGAAAAACAAATGTTTGCTATACTACCACCCCTTCCGACATTCATCCCTTTCCTCAAATTTCATAGAGATTTCCTTTATTTTATGTTTGATTTTTCACATTTCAACGAATATTAAATTAATATTTCTTGACTCAGGAATGGATAAAATGGAGCCAATTATAAATTTGCAATTTTTCTATTTTGAACGTAATATGAACTCAAAGTTCATTGATATTACCACTATTTGCTTGAACATGATTGTCCTAGCTGTGCTATCTAGTAATAATGTCTGGTTCATCATGATGACTGATAATACCAATCAATCATAAGTCAAAATACTTTTTTCGGTCACAAACATACAGATTATGTTTTCCTCTTAACATTTGCCCTGAGCATTATAAACTTACTGCCTGATTATTAATCTTGAGAAATTCCAATCGATTTGAATTACGTTTTGCGTTTCTATTTTTATTTGTGATTTTTGTCAAATTTAATATTATATAAAATAATTATCTAAAAAAATGTCTAAATCTTGATAAACAATAAAATAAATTGAAGTAAAAATAAACTTGATAATATAATAAGTCATTATAATAGAGATCAAAAATCCATTTTTAGTTTTGTTGAACTTTACTAGAATTCAATCGTCTATTAATAGATTCATAATTTGTTTGATATGTCATTAAAAGAGCGTTTATGTCATAAACTGTTCATAATTTTAACCATAAATTTCCTGAAATATTTCAAATTTATTTTGTTTGATGAGAAACCCATAGGTTTTTGGACTTTTAAGGGATATTCCATCGATTGAATTGTCACTCCTGTGTCGAACTCTCGAATTATGGAAATATCTATTGTTTTTAGAGTTGTGTTTCATAACAAATGGTTATTTATGAGTGAAATCATGTAATTCTTGAGTTAATAAATATTTATTTATTCGAGAAATAAGGAAATTATAAATTAATTTGATATTAATGTAGTGTTTGATCACTATATTCAATGCGATATGAATTTGATGTCAAGTTTGAACCAAAAGAGTTATCACTGAATCTCAGCCAAATCTTAATTCAAAATCGCCGGATTTTGTTTAATTTCAGGTAAGCAAGGTTCTATTTTATTCTATTTCATGGTTGGCGGTATTACATGAGAGTATCTCTTAATTATCACAGTTTTTGTTTCAATTTGACAAGTTTAAATTTAACCACAAATCTATTCTCTAATTCTTATTATATATCAATATTTAAATTCTGATGAAAACTCAATTCAATCAATAATTTTTAAAGAATTCATTTTGAGATCAAATTATGTTTAATTCAAAGAGTGTTTGAATTTCACTTTTATTTTCGACTCAATTTCTTTGATCTGATCCTAACATAAGAATCAGTTTTTAAGAATGAGGTGCAAAAGTAACGCGTTTAGGGCTCCGTCGATGTGAACCATGTCTTGGATATCGGTGACCACCTCTTCGAGGCATTCGGGTTTCAAATTGATGTCTTGTTGCTCCTCCATAGCGATCAGCATAAAGGCTTTGTTGTAATCTTGATCTGTAATCAGGTCTTCCAAATGATGACAATCCTGAATGCCTCAGAGATGAGTGTGGGAACTGCCTTCTATTCGGTGATTTTAATCTCCCTCCCAAAGACCCCGTTCCCGAGCTCCTCAGCGAAAAAGATGGTGAGTGATATCTTGACCTCCTTGGTATAGTGGGCATAGAGGGGAATCTTGATCCACTTCTCATTGGTGATAATCCTGACCGCCTGTGGTTGAGTGATGGTGAGTGCAGTCGGTTGAACTGTGATCCTGACCTTCTTGACATAGAGGGCATTGAGTGAAATCTGGAGCCATTTCTCAGTGATGATAACCCCGACTTCCTGTACCTGAAAGATGGTGAGCGCAGTCTCGAAAACCGTGATCTTGACCTCCTATGCATAGAGGGCATTGAGTGGAATCTGGAGCCACCTCTCAAAGATGACAAACCCGATCGCCGGTGTGAGATAGATGGTGAGCGCAGTCGGTTAAACTGTGATCCTGATCTCCCTTGCATTGAGGGGCATCTTCCCGTAGATGGACATTGCCGTTGCCTGAAATGAGGTGCTCTCTGTTGGGAATGCCTTCGATAGTTGCACTGAGGAAATGACGGGATATTTGAAAATTGTGAAAAACTATTATTTCTTCCACGAGCATTGGGAAAACGATTGCCCAAATTCCGAAACTGTGAGGTGTTGTGTCCTCTCAAAGAGTGAAACTCTCCTGAGTTGTAGTCTCTCATCTTCTATTCAGTGCTTTCCCTCTCAAGTCAATGGTCTGTTGTTCTGATTTCACTGATTCTTACGAACCGTTGATTACTGAGACTTGAAATCAAACAATGGTTTCAAATGTATCACACATTTGCCCTCAAATTATTTTTTAAACTCAGAGCGAGTATTAGTTTATTAATTGTTAGTAAATTGAAATCATATGACAGACAAGAGAATAAATATAGCAACAAATTGTTCCAAACATGTCATAAACTTCCCTTTATTTTTACTTTTTTCCACAAAACCACACCCGACCCCCCCCCCATACACCATAGTTTGGTTTATATTAGCAATGGGAGAATGTCTCGGCCCATATTGTCTCGGCAGAATTTCAATATCCCTGACAAAAACAAATGCACTAGAATAAATAGAAAGGGTGAATTCATATCCACTTGGAGTAAACAA
>JAQIWF010000984.1:0-14167 GCA_034694965.1 Ceratozetes gracilis | reverse complement strand
AATACAGTATACATTGTACAGTGTACCTGCATATCATTTCATTTGACAAATTAAATAATTAAAATAGCTTTAAATTATCGCTAATTATTGAAAATTATATTTAATTCATTAGTTTATCCCATAATTTTAAACATGATATTAATTAAAATTTAATTAATATTTCACAACAAAGATTGACTTGCTTTTGTGATTAGAGCAAGATACTAGATTTTAAATCAAACGGTAAAATCAAAAAATAAAATTATTTTGCTAAATTTCCAATTAACTGGATAAACTTTATGGGTAATCTTTGAGCTTGCTCATTCCTGATATTTACTTAATTCTAACTAACTATTTTATCATTAACTGTAATCGAGTTCTTTTTATTAACCTTATTATTCAACAAAACGATCGTTTCTTTTCGAGCATTAATTACTAAAAACAAGAATTCAATGAAAACCATTAAAACGGCGCCAAATCTATTTGAAAACAATTAATATTAGACTGAATAAGTTTAAAATTTGAACAGAGTAAATATTTAAAGTGAAATACGTGTCATTTAATATTTAAATATTGTATAGAGTTTCTAGTGAAAGAACTAGATCATTAAATATTAATGGATGAGTTAAGAAAATTATATACAATGAAAGATGAGCTCAAGTAAGTGGCACTAATCAAGAATCCATTGAAATATATTCTGAGTACTTATTCTGTGCTGAAGTCTGTGCCGAGTCTAAGGTTTATAACTATTTTTACATTAATTATCATTAGTTTTGAGTTTGAATTGCTTTCAAAATGAATGAATTCTTTAAAGACTTAACAAATTAATGGATTATAAAATAGTTATCATTTCTCTGTTTATATTTCAGTCACTAATAACTAGAGCATGTATTTTTATCAAGTAACAATCAAGGATATTCATAATGGATTAGCTTAATTACTAAATTACCAACATAGGCTATGTTATAAGTACTCTAACCTTGGCAATCCTTGTTTTAAAGCAATATTTGCAGATTTTATCAATAATAATCAATGTAAATTAGACCATTCTTGATAAATGAGGAGTGGGCTAAAGGGCTGCACCCTTGGCTATCCCAAACCATTATGTTTGGGACAAACCCAAAAGCCCAGACAGGAGTTTACTTCCTTTTCGGAGTCAATTTTTCAACTCTTGTCTGTAATCCAAAACAATTTTCGGACTGAATTTCATCCTTTAAGATAATGTTCACCAAATGCTGAAATGTGCAAGATCTTCCGCTTTACAGTGATTAATAAGATTAATTTAGAAATTACTCATGCAATAAATCGAGTAATACTAGGAATAAAATATTCATTGATAAATTTATAAAAAAAACTTGCTCAATTTTATGAGTGTGTGAGCTTGCATATCTCAAGTTTAAAAACTAATTATGAAAGAGTGAAAAGTGACGGCTCGACTGTATTGTTGTCAATCATCTCGCTATAGACCAAACACCGATTGAAATAACTGAGAGTCTAATTAACTGTTTTGAGACGTGAATTGAATTTTAATTAATTGCATAAATAAATTGCATTTGAATTCTGGTTCCGCCCCTGTATTGTGAGCGGAGGCATAGAATTTGATGACTTCTGCGGTTTTTCTTTTATGATTAGCGCTGAGGTTTGGATATGTCTTTGGATATCTATGTTTAGACCGGAGGTTATCGGCCTTTCAGTCAACACTATTTTGAGCACTAAATTTCAATACAGATAATTCGATGGCAAATGATTGACAAAACCCTTTTTCAATATAAACAATCTTGGTGATTCACACTGTCAATGAGAAGACTAAAACTAGTTGCTATTCAGGAGATAAATCTAGTGATTGACATAAGCAAGTATATAGAATATATTACAACTTGTCTCTACTTGTAAATCAGTTCCATTAATGTTAATCGCATTATAAAAATTGTCAATAAATTAGTAAATTAATCACTAGATCAATTAAAATATCAATCTATATGCTAAAAATATAATGCATATAATTTTTGCACAAAACTACCTACACAACTTTCTGTATATTATAAGAATAAAAGTTGTAAACTGGGGCAAAACAAAAAATGAAGGCAATGAAAGGGCAAATGAATTGTCCTAGAAATGAGAAAGGCAAAATTAAAGGTGAAATGTAAAAGGCATGAATGAACAAAAGGAAAAGATCAATCAGAGCACAAATACTCAGCAATAATTAAAGGACAAAATAAAAACCTAAATACAAGAGCAAAAATGAAATTATCAATGGAAGTGCAAAATGCATGCATTAAATGGAAGATAGAATGAAATGTTGTAATTAAGGAACAAGATAAATGAATAAGTGTCTAAAATTCATTTTACTTTCCATTTTAGCCTTGGTCAATCCAAAGTTAAAGTCAATATTAAGACTTCCAAATGATGATATTATAATCGAAATCTAATGAGAAATTTTTTTAAATCAGTCATGATATGTATCTATTAATCTTAAATAGCTAATTCATCATTTATGTCTGATTTAAAAATGTCATACAAGTTGTATGATACAGCACATTACCTTGTTTGTAATAGTAATAACTAATTTAAAAACTAAGCATGTTTTAAATATCTTGGACAGACATACGATCAACTAAAGAGGGATCTTAAAAATTTACAAAAAGACTACGACTTCCTAAAGGAATGCCTTCGACAAAGAGACTTCCTTATCGAGGTATAGACTATGTTCACTCAATTGATCAAGTTTAAAGCCTTACATGATCAGGAGGCCGGCCTTGTTTTGATGGACTCGGAAGAGTACAATCTCTCACATTCAGAGTATAATCATTTGATTGGAATCAATGGTGATATCAGTGATAAACGGAGTGAGTCCTTTTGTGACGATAGTGGTTCCGAGTCAGGCATCGGAGGCAGTGCCACCACATCTAAGACGCCCACAAGTGTCTCATTAGTAACACAAGAAGCAGCAAATCTTTTGGCTGACATCGATGGACACACATTAGAGGCCAAACTCAGGACATTGCTTACCGAAAGGCATCTATTTATGGATGAGATAGATCAATTGAAGATAGATGTAGAGGACAGCAGACAAAGAACTGCTAGATTAGAGGAACTAACCCTAATTCAGGCCAATCACTCATCAATTGATACCAAACTTGACATTCAGAGTGAGTTTATATACCAATATTTGATATTTTCCTTCAAATATAGACTTTCTTTAGATCCAATGTTATCCAAGTGAGAGGGTCAGGGGTATTTTGTGTCAAATTTATTTATCCATAGGTGTAATTTTAATCTGTTAAAATGGAACAAAATTCAAAATTTAAACAATAATTGTTGAATTCTTTCTCTATATTGAGTTACCATGCTGTTATTATTGGTCCTCTTTGGTCATCAAATAACTAATAAATTATATTTATTTAATGTGTCTAAAGGAGAGGCC
The DNA here is from genome assembly GCA_034694965.1 of Ceratozetes gracilis. Classification (NCBI taxonomy): domain Eukaryota; kingdom Metazoa; phylum Arthropoda; class Arachnida; order Sarcoptiformes; family Ceratozetidae; genus Ceratozetes; species Ceratozetes gracilis. The sequence continues at coordinate 10,764 of JAQIWF010000984.1, read as the reverse complement.
AACCGTTTAGTCAGTGATTATAACTATAAACTCAAACAATGTGAACATGAAATCAATGTATTGAACGGCACTGTCGACCGACTGGAGGCACATCTGGTCAGACATCGGAAGGCCGCTGAAGAATCTGAATGCTTGGAGGATGAGCTGAAGAGTGATAGAAGGAAATTGCAACGAGAGGTATGTCCACAAATTCCCGAGTGATCTAGCTCATTTACTTAACTTTCAACAGCTAAGGGAATGGGTGACCAAAGTTGAAGAGTTGGAGACCACCAACACTCACTTACAAAAGAGGATCGACAAGCTCAAGTCACACCGCCCTGTCCTTAATTCCAATTGATTTAAAATTCCTGTGCAAATTCAAGGGATGGACAAGCTTGGCAACTTTAAAAGAAATCAGCTTGATCAAGAATACATTGGCTATCCCTGATTTTATCTCTATACAGAGCCCCCTCATTCGTAGTTTAGAGCACACATCCGGCCCCCACCTCAAGCACTGTTTACTTATTCATAAAATAATGTTTTTTTTATTTAAAACAAAATCTCAAAAATTTTTTACTTTAAATTAGGCTTAAATTACATAAAAATATGACACAAAAATGCTAAAATGTGGGCAAATTTTACTTACAATATCTCAATCAAGAGATTTGGGGGCAAATTATTTACTCTATTAAACAATTGAACCGATTTTTCATTCTTATTGACAGCGAATGAGAAGTTGTATTGAATTTTCGGCATTCGTTTCGATATCGAAACCATTGCATCGATAGACTGTTCGCTGATATCAAAGTCGAAATTCGGGTTCTTCTGGTCGAAGGAGAGGCTTCTGATGCGACTACACTTGTCTATTAAGAGGCCGACCCCTTCATTAGTGATATTGTGATCGACTTCGGCGTTAAAACAGATTATCTCGAGTTTAGTCAAACCCTTGATTTGTGACAAATCCTTAAGACTTCTATCGGTTATGGCTTTCGTTGTGTTCAACCGAATGGACACCAATTGTGGCAAATATTTGTCGATATTCTCAATGCAGTCATCGCTGAGCTGTTCCAGAGTGAGGCTCAAGTGTTTCAATTTTGACAGATGTCTTAAGTGGCGAATCGGGCCGTAATTATAGATCAGATTGTCATCCATTTCCTGGTCAGCAATTGTAATATTGATCTCAAGCGACGACAACAACTTGAATGTCGAGAATATCGAAAAGAGATTATTATTTTGCAGAAGATTTCCATCTAAAGTGAAAGACAATTGTTTTAATTGTTGGCACTCTTCAGCCATTTGTATCAATCCATCGTCAATGGACTTGACGTCGGAGTCGTCGCAGACATCAATAAAGAGGTCCAGAGATCTAAGTCGACGAAAGCTTCCGAATCGGGTCAGCGCTCGGGCCATGGCGTCTGATTTGAGGTCAAGTGTCAGCAAATGAGTTGTGATTTTCTGCAAATTCTCTGAATATTCAGTTTGGAACTGATTTAGGATTTTGTCATTACATCTGCAGAACTGGATTTCCTGTAGTTTTGGCAAAAACTTTGGCCATTCTTTTGATTGGTCACCAGTTTTAGGCAAATACTTCTCTTCAGTGATAATTGTCTTAATGTTATCGACGGTTATTGACCGCAACTCTGGCGCTAAAGTTAGTAATTGTCTCATCTGTTTGTCGGAGAGGCCGTCGAATTTGAGAGACTGAAGAGTTGGTCCACATTTGCGACCAAAGCTTTTTAGACAATCGTTGGTAATGTCAGTAACGTAGCGGACATTAATCCACAGATTCTTCAATTGGTGAGAGTTGTCGGCAATGGTTCGGATGAGTCGTGAGTCGCAATTCATTCGGCCCTCGACTCGGATTGTGTCCAAATTCTTCAGTTTTCTTAAGACGGTTCGCAACGCCTCGTAATTAACGCACTGATAACGACTCGTTTTACTCGGCTTTGAGATAATCTCCTTTAGATTGTCATCACTCAACACATGACTGATCCGAAGACATCGCTGCTTATTGTAGATCAAACTCTGGACCTGTTTTGACAGACATTCGAAGCGGATCTTATCGCTGATCCCAAGATAACTGAGGATCAGCTCAATTAAGTCGTCGCCGAATCGATCCAATGATGACTTCTGACAGACATCCAAATTGTCATCAGATTTATGACAAGTCTTTTGTATTTTTGCCATTTTCTGGTTCACTATTTTTACCACAAATTTCTATAGATATTCAAATGCAAGATAACATACATTCAGTTCATTAATTCATTGATAATTTAACCACAAATTGAGTGAATAATTAAATTTAATTCATTTGACAATTAATTTAAACACAAAACACGTGTTTTGTAAACAAATAAAAACAAAACAAAACATTAAGTGAAGGGTTTGGACACAAATCACGTCTAAGAATATTTATAATTTTAATTACCAAGATATATTTTTAATAATTCTGCTAATAATTTAAAACTAATCTAGATTCAACTAATAATTATAATAATAGTGAGAATTTTAAATAAAATCTTTAAGTTAACATGCTTGATTAAATTAAAATAAATAAATGGACATTATTTCTGTATTGAATACTCAATAGATTGTCTCAATTTTGACATAAGATTTGAAAAATTAAATTTAGATCAAGGTCTGTTTTGTGAACAATATGGAGAACAATTCGAAGGAGAGCCAAGATTTGGTCAAATTCCTGTGTGAGGTTGGCAAACTCAAGCACCTGGACAGGACTGGCTGGACTCTACCAGGCCGTGACCTTGTCCGACCCGAAACTGTTGCGGGTAATTAACCTCATTAATAAAATGTGCTTGCTAGATTGCATGGAGATTAGGAGGCTCTACATTTCTAGCATAATAGATAATAGTTCACCTTGCTTAATTGATATACAATTATTTCTCTGAATAGGCGAACTGTAAATTCATAAGAAAATTACCTCCATTTGAGAATTAGCCTTTTCAGAATTAAATTAGCATGATAAACACTTTCTAAATGCATTTCACTTAATGAGAGATTCTTCTATTGAGAGATAAAACTAAATTATGAGCTAAAATGAATTGCAGGTCATATGTACCGCATGTCGATAATGGCGATGCTATACACCCCCGACGAGGGTCAGACTGTGGACAGGGATAAATTGGTGCGGATGGCGCTCCTCCACGATATGGCCGAATGTATTGTCGGTGATATCACACCATTCGATGGCATCTCTTCTGAGAAGAAACACGAACTCGAAATCAATGCGATGTCATATTTAGGTAGCAATTTGATCATGCTTATATTTAACCATCAGAATATTAACCCCAAAATAGGCTAAAAATTTTGGTAAATTTTTGTGACACTCTTTGCATACCCCTATTGCTTGACTTGCAGTGAGAGGACTACCTTTTGTCATATTTTTGACATTTGCCTCATTTGTTGACAATCTTAGGCTCATTACTACCGGAGAAGAATTCGGAGGAATTTAAGAGTTTGTTCAACGAATATGAATCACAGGAATCGATTGAATCTAAGATTACCAAAGAGTTTGATTTGTTTGACGTTATGCTACAGGCGTTCCAATACGAGCAGAGGGAGTACCAGACCAGTGGTCGAGTGATCCGATTCCAGGACTTCTTCAACAACGCCTCCGGAAGAATCAGGTCATCACAGTTGGTGCGAATGGCGGCCGAAATCGATAAAAATAGGGCCGAATTCTGGGAACAAATCGATTCAAAATCCCCACAAAATTGATTCCATTAGAAAATTAGTGCAAATATCCCGGTTTTGGAGAAAGATTTAGGGAATTTTTATTTAAAATAATATATTATTATTTCTTTAATTTAATTCTCAATTAGTATTCAGTATTAAAGGCATTGAATTCATAATCAGAGCTCAAGAAATACATGACTTGTATTTAATTTTTGATCCATTGTTTTAAAAATAAAAATACAATTTTGACCAAAAACTGTACTTTTCGTCAAAAAATATTCCATAAAATGAGACAAAACGGGAATTTTATTCAATAGAAAAGTTGCCAAAAGCTTTTTGAACACATTTGTCATATGATATCAAACTTTTTCGGTACAAAAGTCTGCATAGAATTCAAAGTTAAACTTAAATCAATTTTCGAGTAATTATTAATCAAATTAATAGTTAATAATAATTAATAATCTAATTATTAGACAATTCGAGAGGAAATACCACTTATTTCCCATTAAGAGTAGCCAATGACTGGAATTCAGACAAATTGTATAAAATTCTGGAATATTTGTAATAATTATAATAAATTAATACTAATTAGAGTCAAAGCTAATTCAAATTGCATTTTAAATGCCATTTGTTGGTCAAAAATTGTGGGAAATCTTAAGGAATGTATCAAAAATGAGTGAAAAAAATGGGAAAAAATAAATTTTAAAATTAATAACAGAATAAGAATTTGAGTCAAAACTTAAGACTTATTTTGATTTAAACATTGCTTTCAATTGCTTCGGAAGAATAATTTGGCAAAAAATGCCAAATTAATGGCAAAAACTTCTAAAAATTGGCAAAAGAATCAGTCTTTCAGAAGATTTTGCGAATGACTTACAAAACAAAACCATTTTTCAGATAATATCACAAATAAACAGAAAAATAAATTATAACTCAAATTAAAGGGAAATACAAACAAAACATCCGATTAATGGTTAAAAATATGGCAAATGTGGGCCAAAAGTAGGGGGAAAACAACAGAAAAATAAACAAATGAGTTATTCATTTAACCGCAAACTTCTTGTAATTCAGCCGAAGACTCGTTATTAACAATCGATTCGTCGGTTCCTATCTTAAGACACTCCTCTTCATCGCCGCCGACGATAACCTCTTCTTGAGTGTCGACAGAATCGATTGGCTGTTCCACTGCCTGTTCCTCCTCTTGTGCACAGACTTCCTCATCGGAGCTGACCTTCAAATCAATCTCTTCTTCTATTTGATCGGAATTGAGTCCATTCATAACCAACTGTTCGGAGCTTTTGCTGTCGTCATCGATATTGCCATTAAGTTCATGAGTACCTGTGCTCTGATAGTCATCAGTTGTGGCACCGGTAGTGCCGTTCGACTCGATGTGTGACTGAAATTCGTCCATAAATTTGGAGTCAATATTACGCAAACGGATCAGTAGTTCCTCTTTTTGTTCATCACTCCATTGGAGGAACCACTCACTGAAGAGCTTCATTCGGCACTGGAATATGGAGGCCGGCCTATCAGACATACCTGAGCCCCAAATTAAACTAAATTAGTGATAGTTATTGTCATTTCAGAAATTAGTGGACAACCACTTGAGTGACAGCAGAGGTAAGACATATGAATGTCATGAGAAGGACAGCTATTCCCTGAACCTCTAGTTTAGAGGCAAAGAGTGGAATAAATGAGTGACAGAAGTAATACCTAAATGTGTGAACCCATTAACCAATTCATTGTCCAATTGTTGACCACTTTTGGCGTATTTGTTGAGCAAATACTTCATGAAGTCTTGAGTTTGCATTTCACTCATTTCAGTGAACCATTGGGTGATATAAACCAATTGCTGACACGAAGTGATCACTCCTTTTGATTGAGACATGTCTTAGAGGTGGACAACACGTGAAGACAATTAAATCAATTAAATTGAAGACTAATTCGTTGTGAAACCAAATGTTTACCAAAATGTGTGCCAAATGCTATTCAATGCCGTCATTACTGACTCCAAACAATACCGTCCTCTCAGTAAACACGTCAATAGAGATGGGATTGGCTTTTATACCATGTATTTGGCTATAGAAGGGACTGAATGTTATATTTTATTGACGTTTATAGTGAATGAACTATACTTTTAAAGGTCTATAGCTGTCATTGAACTCCTATTAGAGGTCATTAACATAAGACATGTCCAGAAAAATATTTGAAATACCGGTTTTACAAATGCCCTCAAAACTGATCAAAATCACCCAAAACATATCTGTATCAATTGAATTGAGATCATTGATTTATTTTTATTTACTTAAAAAAGAATTTTTACATGAAATTTAGTAGTTATAAAATATAAAAATTGTCATTGTACAATGTACTTGTTATTGTAGAGAAATTGAAATATTCAGAGACAACGTTACACATTGGTGTAGGGAATTCACAGAATTCTTTCCTTAATACTAAATAGGGATAATTAGCATGGTCATATTCATTATTATATTTGGAGCATTTTGGTGAAAATTTTACTGGCTTATGACCATGGCAAGTACCGATTCTCGTTAATCAAAAGTCAAAAAGAAAGATTAGCTTTTGAAATCTTATATGTAAAATAGGAATCAATGAACTTGAAATTTTAAATGATCCTGTTCAAAACATCAGGGGAGGATATTCCGTCAATACCCTTCTCTGTGAACACTCCTGAATAAGGTCTTTTTATTAAATTTCTCATTTAACTGATTTTGTTAATTCTTACTGAAATTCATCAAAAATTCCAATAAAAAGTATGAAATTTGAGACACAATTGTAGACAAATATATAGAACTCATAATTAGTGAACGCAAACAAATCATAACAATAAAGACCTATTAGAGGACCCGACAGTCTCTCAATCAGGGAAAGGGTTTTGAATTGGAGTCTTAAACTTAAATTTTTTCTCACAATTATTGAGTTAAGGATATCATAGCAATTATGAGCATTACTTCCAACCATTGATAACAAAAAATGTATGAAAAAGAGGTTAATTATAACCAGAGTTATAACAAATGCGATGACAATACGCTGAAACACTTCCTTTTCATAGATTATCAAAAGAACCCCCAAATCGATCATTGGTACAATTGAATAGTAGTATACGAAGAGAATTGACCTCATCCAGGAATTAACATGTACAATTGTATAAATTGAAGAGAGGTTGTGCTGATTTATGCACTCTAATAGATTCTTTCTCTTTTTATAATTCATTTTGTAGTTATCTAGAATTAAAATTTAACTATAGTTAGAATTAGATTTGGATCTTGGCATCGTCAGCACATACCTAGCTTAATTTGTTTCAGTGAATCTAATATTTGTTTGAATCTGAGAGACAAATATAGTGAGACGATATAAACATAGTAGAAACTGGTGACCATAACAGAACCACCCACATGGAATGAAATCACATTGATAACCCACCAAAAGATAACCAAGAGCATTGAAGTATTAACGTGCAAATTGTGATAATATATGGTAACAATTGTAAGAATAATGTTAATCAAGATCTCAGCCATTTTGACGATTATAACGATATAATTGAGAGAATAGGAGCTGTAGTTCTGGAAGTGTCGGCTATATTTCCCTCTCAATTCCAATGTGTGAACAAAAGTTAACTTTCGAAAGAAGTAAAAGTGTTTAGCATTTCTCCCTGCTGCCATTCGCAAGATAAATAAGCCTGATGAAAAAATATAATTGATAAAAATCAATGCATAAATACTTGGTAAAATACTTGCCCAAAAGAGCTACCAAAAGGGCTGTTGCCCCAAGTAAAAGATAGATAATATCTGGTCGACTGAAGGATGAGGTAGGATCAACTAAAATATCATGAATCCATTGATCCCTTATCCAGAAAAGTAGTTGACATCTAAGAAATTGTAACCAAATTATGCCATTAAATGTGTATGCGATGATAGAGCGGTGGAGGGGATAAACCCCTGCTTTGTATTCTTCAAAGTTTCTTGGTGAAACAAGGTAATTCACTTTAAAGTAAAGTATGAACAAATCAATCCCTTTGACTCTCTCCGAAGATCTATTCTCTGGTATATTTCCCTTGTTAATTCTATTGAAGATACTTAGGTAGGATTCCACTGCATATGTGGCTATCTTGTTTACTCTATCAAATATGCCCATGGTGATTTTAATAATTCATTAATAATATTTCTTAAATAATTTAAGATTATATTTAAGATGAAGTTTTTGCAAACTGTGTTGAGAAGTATTATAACAATTGTACTAAATTTCAGAGTAAAATGTCAACAAAAAATTAAAGATTTTTGGACCAAGAAATCTGATTTAAACCGGTTCATTGAGAAAGTTGAACATTTTTTTTTTGATCATTACGTTTTTGCATCAGGTAGTTTTGAAGACTACGTTGCAAATAACTTCACCAGATCAAGATTAATTCAATTTGTTTTAATTAAACTTGCAGAATTAATGCACACGGTCAGATTTGCAATTTTAACCTTATTGGAAAAGAAAGAAGTAAGGTTGGTCCTTTTTGATGTAAGTCAATTTTTGGGTCATCAACTTTTATTTAACTCCGCAATCAGTATTGTTTCCCTGGCTATACTAGCAATAGATCTGACATGTATTAATCAAGAGTATACTCACACATTCTATGTGTTTGAACTCATCCTTCATATCAAAAACAATACAATTCCTTATCCATTAAATCATATAAATTATCAAAAAATGGCGATTAGAGTCAATTTTGTGGCAGATTATTTGTTAAAGCAAATTTTCTATATTTTAATCTTATTTATTAGTACCTTGCACTTCATTGTAACAATAACGATATATAATGAAAGCGACCATTCAATTCACCTACTTCTAAATTTAATTCTATTCAATGTATTGGTAGTTGTTTTCTGTATTCAATGTTTTACCGTTGTTTGGGGTGGGTTTGTGCAATGGTATGGGGTGACCACCTATGTCAAATATAAATTTAAAGAAATCAATGCCAAGATTGAGATGAGTCTCAATTATTCAGCCGACAGGATATTCATGAAAGCAATGGTTGAACACAATTATGTGGAGAAACTGACGAAACAATTCAATCACTTCTTCCGAATGATTACATTCATTATCTATTATATCGCGACAATTGGTTTCCAGAACTTCTTGTATCTGACACATAGAGAGGGGTCGACCACATTGGGACGAATTCTTGCAGGATTCGTCTTTGGAACTTGTTTCTGGGCAGTTGTTTTTATGAATGTCATGAGTACCTGGGTAACTAAATCAGCACATAGGCCTTATTCGACCATGTTTAGATTTGTTAACACGAAGTCTCGGATGAGTTTAAGACATCGCTGGAAGTTATTGTCATTCATTGAGAAACTGAGTGGACGTGAGATTGGGTTCTATTGCTATGATTTGTTTCCTATGAATAGCTATGAGTTCTATCAGTATTTATATGTTGCTGGCTCAAATTATTTTTTAATTATGCACTTGTTTACCTAACATGTTGTTTTACTAACAGTGGATCTAATCAAAAAGAAACCATTTTGTATCTAAATATACATTAAATTGCTATTTTTTAGCTGTATTAGCCTTAATTTAGCTTAAATACAGTTTAATCCAATGAAATTAATTACATTAGCAAAAATGGCAACCAAAATCGAAGGCGCCTTCTTTTCTTGGCGGATTTGTATTACAATGTTTGGCCAAGTTTAGGGGGGAGGGGGTTTCGCAAATTTCATATCTCAGAGAGGGGGTAATCCCGCAAAACTTACCCCCCCTATGGTTGACCTTAACAAATATAGAAGTTTTATCGAAGCAAGGATTTTTTTGTTTCCATGGTATTAGGATTTTAAACAAAAATTAATAATTAAAATGACAAGATTTCTTTCCAGTGAAATATCAAGTTTATTTTTTAAATATGAAAATCTATTATGAATTAAATATCTTAAATGAGATTATTATTATTAATATTGTACACAAAAAACATGATAATTATATTATTGCTTCAAGATTATATTCACTGATCCTGACTATTATATATAATTTTAATAAATATTGATTTTTTTATTTAAATTAAGGTCAATTACATAAGGCAAAATTATCTTTAAAATAAAATAAAATATAATTTATAAAATTACATCAACAAGTATAAAATCAATAATCTGACAAGGTTAAGCTAGAAATTTATTTTAAACTTATTTTGCTTATTATTCTTTAGTCAAATTCACTCAGAGATGTATCAAAACTTGTCGGTCAAAAGGCGACAAATAATTGAAAATTATTGGAGCAATAAATCTGATTTAAGCAGGGCAATTAACAAATTTGAATACTTTGTCGTGGACAATTATATATTTGCATCAAGCAGTTTTGAAGACTACGTCGAAAACCACATTATAAGATCAAGGTTAACTCCATTTGTATTAACTAAACTTGCGGTATTAATCCACACGTTGCGATTTTCAATTCTTACCTTGGTTAATAAGAAAGAAATAAGGTTTGTTCTATTGGATATAAGTCACTTTCTTGGTCATCCCTTTTTATATTATTCTGCAATTAGTATAGTTTCATTGGCTATACTAGCAATAATTGTGACTTGTACATATCAGGAATTCACTCATACATTCTATACTCTGGAACTTACCCTGAACATCAAGAATAATACAATTTTCTATCCATTAAATTCTACAAATCATCAAAAAATTGCAATTAGGTTCAATTTTCTTGGCGATTATTTGTTAAAACAAATCTACTATGTTTTAGTTTTGTTTATTACTTCTTTGCACTTTATTTTTACAACCAAGGTGTATATTGAAAGTGAAAACAGCTCAATTTGCTTACTACTAAATTTAATTGCATTTAATGTATTATTAATAATCTTTTGCAATCAATGTTTTACAATTGTGTGGGGTGGGTTTGTGCTATGGTTTTGGGTAAGCACCTATCTCAAATATAAATTCAATGAAATAAAGGAGAAGATAGAGTTAAGTCTCAAACATTCAAACACGAGATTATTAATGTATGCAATCCATGAACACAATTATGTGGAGAAACTGACGAAACAATTCAATCACTTCTTCCGAATGATTACATTCATTATCTATTATA
>JAQIWF010000983.1:0-14169 GCA_034694965.1 Ceratozetes gracilis | reverse complement strand
TAAAACTAATAAACTTATATTCCATTGATTTTATTCTTCAAACTATCAAATTCTGTAGAGATTAGAGAAACTGATTAATTATATTAATTATCTGAAGAAATAGTGAGACTAATGACTCTCAGTTCATGTTTTTTATTCGCCTCAGAGTGAGACTACTGTGCAAATCATCTTTTATTAAATTTATTGGAAAAGTTCAAAATGTCGTTCTTTTCATGGCTAATATTATGGCTGATTAGTCTGGATAGATACAGATTGAGTTTCACTCGAGCCTATAAAAAGCATTGTGTGGGTTGAAATCCTTGTAAGTTCTATTTTTGTGTGCGAGAGAATGAGGGTAATAATAATGTTGTGTCCAATTTAAGTCTTTTCTTGTGTACTGTCTTTTGTTAATACAGACACTGAGTGTAAGTCAAGATTCATATCTTCAGTCTGTCATTTGGATGTCAGACAAACAGCTAACAAGTGATCGATAAATGACTATTCAATTCAATATTAATGCTGTCTTTGTTTGCTTTGTTTCCGTCAAAAAAAAGTAGAACTGATGTCAAACTAGAATTCAATTAAGACAACAATCATATGACAGATACGAATAATGATGAGAAAACCAAATGCATTTCAAAATGCCTTTTCTAAGGAGTAGTTCCCTTAGTAATCAGAATTAGTATCAAAATTATTTCCTGAGCTATATATAAATTAAAATAGACCAGAATACCCCAGCATTAGAAAAGGGGTAACCACTACTTTTAGCACTAGACGCAATCTTGCATTAATATTTTGGCTGTTAAACCTCTTAAAACTTGTTGGAAGTATATAAATTTGCCCTTCTGTTAGAATTTAACAACTTCATTTCAATTCTTTATTAAGGCATGTTTCATAATGTGACCTTGGTAATAACTATCTCTAGCTCAGGAAATGTATTAAAATTTGATCTAAAAATGCAAAAACTGGTAGAAAAGTATAATTTTTGAGTGTTTCTAAAAGCACAGATACTTCTTGAGGAAAGCCATCTCTCATTTCTTTAATACTTTTATTTTTGGTAGACTTCTATTCAAAGGGAAATATTTTTGCATTGATTATTAATATATGCTTTTAGGAATGAATTTTAAATAGTTTGCAGGGATTTATAGCAATCGATTTGAGCGCATCCTTTCCCTTCCATTGGTATAAATATTGGCAAAGAAATTGAATCGAGTTTAGTCTAAGAGAAAACTAATGCCTTTTTCAACATATCGCGTAAAATGAAAATTTCTAAAAATTAATGCAAATTTATTTATACATTAGACTCAAGAATAGGCACTGAAATGATTTCAAACTCTTTATAAATGATAATAATATCCTTAAATTTCTAGTGCATCCCTTGGAATATATTGTATTGATTGCTAGATTATTTTAGTTTTGAAAAAACATCCATTAATAATGTTTTCATGATATTTATAGCCAACAAAAAAATTAATTCAATAGAATTCGTATTGATTTTTGAAATGAAAATCTTTTCATCAATAAATCATTTCATAAGTTAGTTTTTTTAAAATGCCATTAAATGCAGACAAGGAATATATAGTTACGAAATTTGAAGAATCAATAGCAGATAATTTGCTAATTGTCCAGTTAAACGACCTTTCACATAATCTGAGAAATCTATTTAAGTCAATCACGAATTCTCTCATCGATTAAATATTTATTAAATAATTTGGAACCTTATGTTGGATTTTGATTAGAAATCTATTATTTATTTAACTTATTTTCAGCAAAACGACCAAGGGCATTGTATTACACTATATTGAAGGCTAATTTATTTATAAATACGAGTGTGAGGAGAATTTATTTATATTTAAAGGTTTGGTATCTTGGACATAATTCCCAAATACTATTTATTTTTCTATGAAAAACATTCACTCGAAATGGTTTCGAGAATATAGAAAATAATCCCAATTTCCATAAGCTTTATCATCGAGATTAGTTTAAGACCTCATATCATAAGAATCGATATCTTGGTCTGAGATTTGGTGCACTTATTGAATGAAAAATTCAAGAAAATGCGTCCAAAATATCAATGAGGGGTTATTTCATCTAATGTTAAAAATAAAGTCAACAAAAATACTTTATGACTGTATTTTGAAATTCTCTATCTTTTTATGACTGAATTCCGTTTTGAGATCATAAACAAAATTGAATGAAAATTCGGAGCAAAATATTCTCAAAATTCCAAATGTATTCAAAACAATTTACATCATAAAAAGGGTCAGAATATACTTATTTGACACAAGAAGATAGTTATGAGGACTTGTTGAGAGAGGGAGAGAGAGAGAGAGAGAGGAGAGAGAGAGAGAGACTATTGTAAAGACTTTTTATTTGAACTAAGAATTTAATACAATTGTGTGAATCGCAGTGAGAAATGGCTTTTCATTCAGAGTTACGTCCAATACATGCCATAAAAGGGAAAGAAATGTGAATCTCAAGAGTGACATAAGAGTAAAGAGAAAGTGATTTATTTGACAAAAACCTGATTCGATTGTATCGTCTGATCAGAAAATATATCGATTCGTCAATAAATGATAAAATAGATCCAAAAGTCTGGACAAACATTTTATTAAACCATTAAAATGTCACTAAATGTCGATTAAGTCGAAGGAAACACACCTTTGCTGTTGAACTCGAAAAGTGATCTTCACTTTGGTTTACAAATTCTGTATAAACTATAAGCACTCGCTTTCAATGATATTTATTTAAAAAGCAAAACAAATTCTTTACAGAATTTTCTTATTTATTCATTCGTCGACAGGATTTACATACAATAGATTTGGAGGATTTCAAATTTGCCAAAACAAAAATAACTTCATTCAAATTAGTCGACTCAACAAATCCGGAATTGCACAGCCTTTTAGCTGATTGGTCACTACTGGCCTCTAAACGTGGTTTAACTAACGTAATACCGCCGGATAATATTCTGGTAAGTATTATCAACTTTTGATATTTCCTCGATATTAAGCTCAACCATTGAATAGAGGGAATAACACCCACGGGTTGAGAGATAGGCAAGACTTCGACCATTGTTTCGAATATAAATAGTACTGATTTTGTGGTTCATTTCACAGAACTAAGTGTTAAGTCTTAAGACTATAAAATTTAATTAGTTTTCCGTTTTTTCATTACTTTGGATTCACTTTAATCTTCTTCAGACTTTTGTATCCAAAGTGATAAAAGACATGTGGAATGAAATTTTTTGAACTCTCCCTAACATCCAGTCTTTTATTTTATTTTATAGAAAGCCATTAAATTATTGATTACTTTATAATCGAAAAATGCATTTCAGAAAAGTTGTATTTCAGTTCAAAATTGAATAATATTGTAATAAAATTGTTAGAAATTCACAAAATATAATTCAAAAAATTGGATTCAATTGAATATTTTTTTGTGAACATTTCAATCGATATGAACAGAGAATTCTTGGTCTCCATTCAAACTTTCAATTTCCAGTCGAATAGCTTTCGTTTAACACGTGTTGTGTAGTAAACTCATCCTTAAAATATGTTCAGTGATGGCTAACAGTGGGTAAAACTTCAGGACTAATGATTGGAACACTTTTAAATTACCTTTAATTATTATCTTTAACTGGATAATACAAAATATGCAACTCATGAGTATTTTGCATTGATTTGGGATGATCCCTCAACTCTACCAAGTTTCAATTGTAGTGGAGTAGAAGGATTTGGTCATCACTGCCAAAGAATCTGTTTTTCTTCTGATTTACTGTTAGGACATGTCTTACAATCCATTAAGAGATTAGTTTTAAACAAATACACAATAAATTATTATTCACTGAAAATCCAATGAAAGCTCACGTTTTTAGTAAAATAGAGAATTTGGCGAACATTTCAATTGCAATAAAGCCCTCCATTCTGTTCGACTAATTCTGATTCTAATGATTTTGGGATTTATTCAAACGAAAGAGAATCTATTGGGTCCTACTTCTCAAAACAAGTAGTGGACAAGAATTACATCCAAAGCAAACAAATCTCACAATAAATTTATTTTTAGATTATGTTTTTCATACCATTTGGAGCGAATCAAAACAAAAATATTGTTATTATGGCAATAATTGGGATTTTTTTCAATACACCATATTTCATAAGTGAGGGCATTACGAGATAGGGAAAGGAAGGGCTATAATTCTTGAGTTAGGGAAAGGTGGAAGAAGTGAAGAATATCATTGAAGTAATAAGAATTGTAATACATTTCCTAATTTTGTGTGAATAGACGGAATCAGCTCTTTTGTACGATTCTGTAAAACTGTTGGCAACAGCCTTACAAGACTTGGATCAGAGCCAATCAATAAGTATGCCATCAATTAGTTGTCAGCGCGAAAGTCAGTGGCAGTTCGGCTCATCTCTAATGAATTACATGCGACCGGTTTTGTATTGTTTTGACTCCAATTCCTATTATATTCAAATCACTGCATCTATAATGAGATGCCGTTCTGTTCTCTTTTGTCAGATCACATTTAGAGGGCTGACAGGACTGGTAGACTTCGATCAATGGGGACACAGAAGTAGTTTTACATTAGATGTGATGACCATTAGTGATGATGGCCTCCAAAAGGTATTATGAAAGTCAAACAATTTATTGCTCTCTTTTAATGCCATTAATGAGAAGACTCCAGATTGTGGACCAAAATGTCCATCCATTCGATGCCAACTTGTCTTCAATCATATAATTTAATCACATATTAAATAAGAATTATTTTATTTTTACTTTTAGTTATTTGATATAAAATAACTCAAACTTTAAGCGAATATTTTATTAAAGTTTAAGTGCTTTTCAATGTTTGGATTCATATTGAGTAAAGTCTTAACACAAAATATTCTGTAGTTTTTAATGGATCAAAATTATATGCTAGCTCATATCTTGAAGTAAACCTTATTCATTTCAATAATGACGAAATTTTGTATGAATTTTGGTATTTTTGATCACATTTGATATGATTTCTCTAAACGTTATCACAGTTTACATAAATCATTACTTTCTTATGATTTGTTTGCACTCATCGATAGCTTTGAATGCATTTCGAATGAAAGACCGAATGATATCTCGAAAGAAATTATTTATTTCCGACAAATTTTTTTATGTCCACAACACAGACAATGAGTGTCCAAAAGAAGTCGGAGATCAGTCATTGAAGAAGAATGACTTCTCTATCGCTGCCATTGGAGGGCTTCTGATATAAATAGTATCACTAAATACTAACAACATTTGAGAAAATATTTTGTGGCCTATTATTCAGTGTATTGTTAGACAAAGTTTGCAGACATCCCAATGATTATCGATTTTTGGATTCCCATTGGACTTACCATAAGAAGTAGTCTGTTATGAGAGCTAACTATTATTATTGTAGCGAACATTCAAATTATCTGTCTCTTCGTCTTATATACATATACAAGAAAAACACATTTGCAGTCATTTGTTTGTATGACCCCAACCCAAAGGGCAGCACAACTCTAATATTTTAGACTAAGCACAGCCTTAAGTCTATTCTTTAACAAATTCCAGAATATTCTCTAAGTTTGTGAAAAAAAAATTATAATATTAACTTAAATTTAAAATGAATCAAGCTGGTTATTTTCATTTTATAACTGGGTCATTGTTTTAAAAACTGGGATTTTAATGATTTTTCTTATGAAAAAGGAATGCATTATTATTATTATTATTATTATGGGTTGAAAGCCAAGAATGAATGAAAATCATTAAAAGGGATATTTTTCAGTATATTTAAGTTAAGAGAGAATTAAGACAAAAGACTTTTGCTTTCGTTTATCGCGTATTTTGAATGAAAAAATTTAATTAATTTTCTCAGCGGTAGAGATATTTTCTGACGTAAAAAGTTTTTAAAAGATATTGAAATCTATTTTCCTTTATTTCAAACCTAAATCAATATATGAGTGCTATTCTCCTCTCAATTAAAAGGCATATAATTAATGATTTATTGCATTAATTCATTCGTTTGGTTGTGTTTTGCTATTCAATAGTAAGAAATTACAGTTTAATTGATTTTATGTTAATTTCGTAAATAAATTAGTTTTTTATTTGTTTATTCACTGTTTTGATTGCAAACTCTGTTTTGTCCAAACCTTCTGTTCATCTGAAAAGTCTTTTGCAGTGATAAATGACTTTTAATGTGACCTAAGCTTGAGATCAGTCGCCGATAAATCTGATACAAAAGTGCTTCAAATTAATTATTTTCTAACAAATATCAAACATTTTTCATATCAGTTCCTGACTTCATCTGAAGTGTATTATTGTGTCTCAAATGAGACAAAGAATAAGAAAAATTCGTTTCAATAGATTTGAGAGAAGAAAATAAGTGAAAACATCGCGAAACTGAAAAACTTTTTTCTCGATAATAGAAAATCTATTTTTGTTGAAATGTTAACATTTTTGGTATGTTTTGAAAGACAACTATAATTTTGGTGACAATAATGATTAGATCGGTTACTGGAGCGGAAGCCAAAGTGGACAGCCTCTAAACATCTCTGATGAATGGCGTGACGATTACTCGATAATGTCTTTGGCCAACCAGACACTGATGGTGACCACTATACTCAACGCTCCCTACTGTATGTTAAGAGAGTCGTCTAAAACCAAGATTGGGAACGACCGGTTCGAGGGCTATATTGTAGACCTGATCGATGAGTTGTCAAAAATGCTGGGCTTTAAATACAAGTTCAAACTCGTCGACGACAACGCGTATGGCGTTAAGAATGAAAGCGGGTATTGGAATGGACTCATAGGTATCAACACATTTCAAACACAATCCAATAGACACACGTCTGAGTGCTGTCACCAAATTGTTTATACTATTCCTATCTTTTATTAAACCTGAGCGTCAATTCCCTTCGCTTTCTTCTTCATCAAATCTCATACAGAAATGCTCAATAAAGTTGCCCTAGCTCATATTAATTAAAATCTTAAGCATTTTATTATTCTCTTTATATAATTAAACTAAAAGCCATTATAATGAATAATGAGAGGATTTAGACAAAAATGAAATAAAAATTAATGACCTAGTTCTTATAGAATTGAGGACCAAAACACCCAAATTCATTGCACATCACTGCATATAATTATAATTATGGACTGTTTTTATTACTTTTATGGCAAATATTTTTCTTACTTCAGAACTGATTTCTAGAATCAGTCGTAAATATATTGTTTGGTTGAGACTAAAAAGGAAATAAAGATTTTTTGTGTGTTTTTATCACAAACTGCTGTCAAGTCTTAGAATTAATTAGACTTTGAAAATGAACACAACTTTTATAAGAATTTCTTTTTTTTTGTTCACAAAAGTGCTGACCCTTTATCTCGAAACCCATTTCCGATTCATTTTTCAGAACATTAATCCTATTTTCGTGAAAATAGAAAACTATTATTCAATTTTCACCCAAAAAATATTATTCAATTGACTATAATTTGAACGAAAAGTAGTTTACATCTTATCTCTGACTGAATTTGAGTTTTAGATAAAATGAATTTACCCGGAATACACATACTATGGTATGTTGTGTCGGAAGTGGGGGTCAAGTGATTACACGAGCGAATTGTTGCACAACTCTTGTGTTATTCATTCTATTGTTTCGGTAAAAATCCAATTATTTTTCGGTCGAAATATTTTAAGAAATTGCACAGAATATGAGCGTAATATAAATTATATACAAATAGCTCAGCCTCTCAGACATATAAAACAAATTAGCTCTGAGTGAATTAATTTTACACTTGTTTTGGCCAAAATTGTTCCTAAATTAGAAGAGTATATTCCAGCAAACAATTACTTTTCACTGATTTTAATGGATATTAATTTCTAATTTTATTCTGAGTCACATATTTTTATATTTTACACTCATTTATCAATTATCCAGATTGTTATTGTGCAAACATTATAGTGACCTTGTTAAAATAAATGACCTTATTCATGCAAATCTCTTAGGAATAGAAAGGAAAATTAAATCTCCGTTAAGGTCAGGCCTTTTGGTGATTACCCCAAATGACGATTAATTTGCTTCAGAAAAAATAACTTCTCTTTTGATAACCTCTTCCTTTGGCTGAATAATGGGTTCATTACTTAATAGCGTATTATTTAAGACAATATCGAGAATGCAATCAATTACTTCTCATTCATTTGATTTCATTTTCGTTGACTTTCAGGGGAAGTAATTAACGGAAAGGCAGACATAGCTATAGTGGACCTCACAATCACATCGAAGAGGGCGGAGGCGGTGGACTTCACTCTTCCATTTATGAACACTGGAATTAGTATACTATTCAAGAAGCCGACCACCAAAGTGACCACTTTGTTCTCATTTCTCTCACCCTTTTCTAACGTCGTTTGGGTCTATGTGTTGGCCGCCTATGTAGGGGTCAGTTCTGTACTTTTCATTGTGGGCCGTCTCTCGCCCTACGAATGGGATAACCCTCATCCTTGTCGGCAGGAAGACTTTGTGCTCGAAAATAATTTTAGCTTGATCAATAGCTTTTTCTTCACTATTGGCTCTCTTATGCAACAGGGATCAGACCTCACACCAAAGTACGTCATTCCAAAGCATTTCTATTTCTGCAAAATTTAAATTGCATTTCGAAACTCTAGAGAAAGACTTTAAATTTTATTACAAAAATGTTTATTATATTGAAAGAGCAAAATGTGAGGCATGGCCTTAGGGGTATTCCTAGAATAAATTCACTCATTTTATCAAAATTCTAGATTTTTCTCAAATTTAGAAAATAATTAAATGGAAGGAATTTGAAGAAAAGTTTAAATTTAATTCATAGTACAAATTCACTGATGTGAGAGGTTTTCTCTCTCCTTGGATAAGCTAATCAATGCATTTGAAAATGGGTTCAAATAAATCAATGATTTATGAAAACTGATGGAAACCTCATCCTTGAGACCGAAAACCGGAGAAATAAGAATTTGAATAAAAATTCTTTATTTTTATTCCTTTCACTAAATATTTTGAAATCAAATTTTGTTTTTTCACATCCTTTTGATTGAAGCGCTCTTTTAGATGAAAACTTAATATTCAGTGAAATATAAATGAATTTATCGCAGAATTCTTTGCGGACAATGACTTCAGTACTCGAGTAGAATTCATAACAATTTATGAAATGAAGAAATAAAAATAAGATCACAGTTTTTACTGTAAAAATGAATTTTAATGCAATTCTTCAGAAATATTTCTCACAATTTTAGTGAATATCAAATTTTAAGTTAAATTTTTAAACGGAAACCAATTTCTAACTTTGAATCCAATGCTAGCCTTAAGTGAAAAGAAATTTCGTGTTTTGAGTGAAATAATATCGAAAATTCTTTAACTTTTTGAATAATAAGTTTCAATATTATCCAGGGCTATGTCAACGCGTACAATAGCAGCCATTTGGTACTTTTTCACCCTGATCATGATATCGTCCTATACGGCGAATTTGGCCGCTTTTCTTACCGTTGAAAAAGTGATTTACCCGATAGAGAACGCCGAAGATCTGTCGCTGCAGACGTCCATACGGTACGGATGTCTGGCCAGTGGATCGACCAAATCGTTTTTCCAAGAATCAAATATAACGACATTCAAACGAATGTATAATTTCATGAGAAGCCGTCCCCAAGTTTTCATGAAAAACAATGAATACGGAAAGAACGAAGTGGAAAAAGGAAACTACGCTTATGTCTGTGCCCACCACTCTCTGCCTTCCTTTAATTAATGAATTAATTTGATTCTGTGCTGCCTTATAGTTGATGGAGTCGGCGAGCATTGAATACATAGTGGAGCGGAATTGTAATCTTACACAAATTGGAGGTCTTTTGGACACTAAGGGATATGGAATCGCAACTAAAAAACGTAAATTCTTTTCCTTAATACTTTGCAATTTTCCAAATCAGCTAGCACAATCCTACATAATTGAGTCATCTATTTTTAGATCCGAATAAGTCATTTAAGTATAACCTTGATAACTGATCATTTATAAAGCCTTTTTCGGCTCCAATTTCTTTTGTTCCGTTAACTCATTATCTCATAAGACATGTCTTAAGGATTGTCTTATTTATCGAATCGTTTGTTTCTATTATTCAGTCATTAAATCTCTAAACGAATTGAAGAAATGTCTTAAAAACTTTTATTTAATGAAATAAGAAAATTGTAGCAAAAGTTTGATTATTCTTTCCGTTCATTAATAACAGAATAATAATTAAATTTGTGGTCATTTCTGTTATTAATTACATTAAATGAATTGAAAGAATTTTTTGGTGAAACCATTAATCCTTTCTAAGTATTCAGTGAATCAATTAATTGCAAGTTAAGCGGAATAGACTCCAACAATGAATAGAAAGAGGAAAAAATAAACAAGATAAGTTTTGGAAAATTCACTGAACCCATTTCGGGAATAGATTAAAAATTTTAAAATTATGTTCTAAATTAATGGGACGGCTATTCGGGGGGAAAGTCATTAAAGGAGTAAAATATAATTCAATGCCTTTAAAAGTAATTTGAAATAAAGCGAAAAAATATAAAAAGTGAAAACAAATTCTCGACATTAATGTTATGCTCTGAGTGTGAGCTCTGAGTCTGAGATGACTTTAGTTTTAACGATCTCTCAAATAGTTTGTGGTTTTATTCTAAGAATGGAAATGAAATCAAAGTTAGGAATAGAGAGAGAAATGTATTAATAAAATATGAGGGAAATGAGAGAAGAAATGGATGTGGAGTTAAAAAAGAGTTTGTGAGGAATAGCCGGTGATATGATATGAAAGCGATTGATATAACGATGCATTAAATTGTTTGTAATGTCTTTCAATGTCTAAACAGATTCAAAACATCGCAATCTGTTATCTCAAGCAATACTTAAACTACAAGAGACCGGAAGGCTATTCATGTTGAAGGAGAGGTGGTGGAAACAGAAGAAGGGAGGGGGACAGTGTGTTGATGAAGGCAAGAAGTCCTCATCAGTGACCGCGCTCAAAATAGACAACGTCGGCGGTGTCTTTGTCGTACTGCTCGGCGGCCTCTCACTGGCCTTCTTTGTGGCCATTTGTGAATTCATGTGGAGATCCAGAAAGTCTACGACTGGATGTGTAAGGAATCGGACTCTCATTTTTGCTATTCTTTCCCTTTTATTCATAACATAAAACCCATTATTTACTATATTCTTGAGATTCCATTGCATCAGCTCTTCCTTAAGTCCGGGTTCTCCATTGAGCTCAGAATAAGCTTACAAAATATGCAATTCATGCATATCTTATGAGAATTCTATGATAATTCAACTGATTTACAAAATACTCCTCACAAGACATAAACTTTTCTTGTCTTACGTTTCCACAGAAATCACTCCTCTTTTACTCAACAAAATATTTCTCTGAAGTATTTGTCATATATTTTACTTTTAAATAGAGTGATATAATGTATGAGTGAATGTATGTATATGTGTATGTGTTTGTGTGTGTGAGAGAGAGAGAGAGGGAGAGAGAGAGAGAGAGAGAGAGAGAGAGAAAATTTAATGAAGTTTAATAAAAACAAAACCTAATTAGTTTAATACTTAAGGAATCTCATTTTTTGCCTTACCTCTTTTGAAAACATAAAATCAAATAGATGAATAATAAAAGCCTGGCTCATTTTCTCTATTGTTTGTGTGCCCGTAGGAGACGATGTGCGAAGAGATGATAAATGACTTGAAATTTTCATTCGCCTGTCAGAGTAAGTCTAAGCCGGGAAAGAAGAAGAATAAATACTCGGATACCGTAAACAATAGTTACAACTCTCTATCTCAGCCACAAATCATTACAAATGCACAGCATTTCAATAAAATGGATAATTAATAAAGAAGTTAAGTTGTCATCCAAATGTACTGCACGTTCACCAGAATGAATATCATGCCTAGGTACTGTTGAGAGACAATGCGTGGTTGTCATGGAAACAATAACAAATTTATTTTGAATTTTGCCTTAATTGATTTATTAATTTACCTTTATTATTCAGAATTAATAGAATTTACATTTTAATTTTAAATTATGCATGATGAAGTATATCAGAGATTAATTTAATGTTTATTTAAATATTTTTATTATTATTAAGTGTCCAAGCTAATGACTTAGCCTTTCGGGGTTTAAATTCAAATGGATCATGTTTGTTAGAGATCTTATAGACAAGGTGAGTGAAATGCTTGGTTATCACATCGAAAAGAGCCCAAAAGCTGAACCCTAACCACATTCCCAGAAGTCCTCCAAAGTTACAAATGAATGCTATGAATGTTGTTTCGGGTAAATGTGTGACATAAACATCAGGCAAACCGTTGTGTCTGATCCTGATTATTGTCATTCCATTACTCACTTCATCGTTATGCAGGTTGAAATCGAAAGGATAGATTCGTGAATTACAATTATCTTGACACTGTGCTTCACAATCAAGGGCAAATTTAACCCGAACTGATTCTTCGTAATTATCAAGTCCAAGATCTCTTTCTTCAGCAATAATTTTACCCAGGGTTGTGTCAGGGTTAAAATGTTCCTTTCTCAGAAGATACTTGGAAAAAAATATTTGATCCCGCTTGTGATACACCTTCATTTTGTTCTGGTAGCACACCATGATACAATCAGACCTCATATTGTAATTCCCAAATTTATGATCCAGGTCATATTTTCTGCAGTTTGTGTCAAAGCCACTCCCGAGTCTTTCAATTGAGATTTGAAAGAATGAAACCAGGTAACTTGAACCAGGATCAAACTCTATCATAGTTTGGTCAATTGAGAACCTTGGTACATCATTTGGTGAATGCATCGCAAATAATATTTTACCATGGTCACTAGGTGGACCCCAAAGTATATTGTAATGGGGCTGAAATGCCAACTCAAATAGAATTGTTTTGTATGTTCGCCAATACTTTACCATGAAATTGAAAAAGGTGAAACATTTATACATCTTTACCCCACCACTATTTGTGCCAGACGATTCTAGTTGATAGCTCTCCATTGGATGTGCATGGTAATACGTAAACTCTGCTGATTGATATGGTACGAGGAGACCATCTTGTTCAGCATATCCTTTAATGTCCAGGACAAATGCTCTTGTATCAAAGCCTGTAATATTTGCATCGGATATTGTTATGGTATAATTTTCCAGTAGTTCAATGAATTTAATCGAGGCTAAATTTGAGTTTCCTTGAATTTGGCCAAAAATTCCTAATAATCTTCCAGCTATTTCTTGGCAATTAATTTTTATCTTGCAGTTATCGCATGAACAAGATGTACCAGTATAATTTCGGGCCAAATCTTGGTATTCTTTAAATAGTTCTTGTGTAACCGAGTTAATACGAGCAACTCTCTCCAAGGAGAAAAGATAAGGCAAACAAACCGTAACCGCAGGCAAAGTATCATTAAATACTCGACCGATACTTATGTGAACGAGTGTTTTGCCCCCTAGGTACTGGGTAATAAGTTCATGTGATTGATAGAAGAGCCCAAAGCCACATAAAAATCCGGTGATTATTACCTTGAGGGCTAATATAATGTTACTCTTGGTGGTTTGCCTCATTTTACCAATGTGAAATTATTAAAATAACTCGAATTTAATTATATCCATCAAATTTTATATTATAATTTAATATCGTTTTGTAATATCAGGGTTAGTATTTACGTTGAAACTAATTGTCTAGGGGTGTATCCAATTTAACTAATTAGTTTTTGTTGTCAATATGGGCTTAGAAAATGATCTAGCATATTAAATTAATTGAAAAAATTATATCATTAGTAAAAATGTTATGGCTTTTTATTTTTATCCTACAACTTTAGATAATTAAATCAGTTAAAGGCATATTTCTGGTTTAAGGTCAATTTTTCTCTATCCATCAAGGTTCTTATAATTCAACTCTTGTTCTGATGTTGGAGTTATTTGTGGTTCCAGCTAGTTACAAGTGTAACTTAAAAAATAAAGTATATTAAAAAAAATTTATCGAGGCGTATAGATATTTTTAATTACACTTAAAAATCACATTCATTAACATTATGTGAAAATTGTAATAGAGTATTACAAGATTAAGGTATATTTTTGAGCAAATCTCATGTTTAATAGTCCTTAAGTGAACCTTAATATGTAAATACCTTATTTGAATTGTCTATTACTTACTTACTTACTTACTTAC
>JAQIWF010000982.1:0-14182 GCA_034694965.1 Ceratozetes gracilis | reverse complement strand
GTTTTCTTTTGAATTTTATTAGAATTTGCTAATGATAATCATGAATTGTTGACAAATTTTATCAAACAAGAAAATTTAAATATATCATGTCACTTTTTAAATAAGTAGTTAAATTTAACTATCTATTATTCAAAAACCACAATGGGAATTTTTAAAATTTTTCCAAAAAACCAAAAAGACTAATGGATAGAAGAAATTTGTTTCTTGAATTTTCGAAAAAGTGAATAGTTTTATGAGGGCGACAAAAAAGTATCGAAAAATGCAATATATCCTCAATTTTCTAAAATGTTTCAATTTTTTAAATTTTGCTTTAAAATTAAATCTCAAAATAAAGTCAGCAATCATTATAAAAAAAGTGGTAAATTTGTAATATTTTTTCACCATGACACTCTTCTATAATAAAGACCAAAACACATCAAAATTTCATTCAAAAATTCTAAGGATAACCTTGCTAAAATTAAAATATTTGAGTGCTACAAGTATTAGAAATGATTGTATGTTTCCGAGTACTCCATCAGAACCTCTTCTAGAGTGGAAGGCCTTCATTTGTAACCAAATTACCCAAAAAACTACATATTCTTGATAAAAATGTGTGGAATAAATTTGACGAATCATAAATTTAGGTCTGATATAACTGATAAAAGTTCAAATTGGACAATTTAGACATTTCCTCTGATATCCCTTTTTTATTAGTTCTAAACAATAATTTTTTTTTCATCAAAGATATATACTTTTAATTCTGGTTTCTGTCTATTTCTCAACTCTTATGACTAAGAAAACAATTAAATATAATTCGATCGTAAAGTAAATAATAGTTAAATAAGAGTTAAATTTTGAGACACTTTTTATTTTGCGTTTATTACTATTATTTGTCTGCAATCAGTCTAATGATTGTCTTTGAGGTCAAGTATAGTGTCTATAGTCTACCAATAGGTCTGTTCCCAACAAAAATTGAATGAACGCTCGTATCCTTTAATGACAGTTTGATTTCATGATAATGTAAACTTTACCAAGGTCATACTATGGGCTTACCTTGATATTTATTGTCATTGTTTGAAAATGCAATTTGAAAAGTTGTGGCCAATTCTTTTAACATCTGTCACCGCTATTACAGACACACCACAGATCCGAATAGAGATTATTATTATTACCTCAAAATAATTGTTGTCTCAATCAGTCTTCAATGGATCATTGATTCCAAGTATATTTTATTTTATCAAAATTTTGTCAGTTAAAATGAACAGGGGGTTTACAATGTTATACAATGCATATAAATGATTTAATTTGCATCACTACCTTGCTACAAAATTGTCATAAGACTCATAATTTATATGGCATGAGTCATAACATTAGATTTTTTTTAGCTCTGAGCTCATTTTTGGTGAGAGGTCTACAATATTGGACAAGCGTTTTGTCCTCTACAGGGAGTTTGTATTCGAAAACTTAGAATAAGTAAATTATTCCCCCTTTCCAAACATTACATTATATGGGTTGAATTTTTGACCTCACACCTGTGTAATATTTTAGCTGGACAGCTTTCTTACTTACATCTCTAAAATGACGTCATGCTGAAAGAAAGGTTCATGCTAAATGTTACTCATTTGTATGATAGGAAACTTATCCAGCATATAGTTTAATGTTATGTAAGGAGAATAATTTGCTAGTTTTAAGTTTTCGAATTTAAAAAATTCCTAGAGGGCAAAACGCTTGTACAAAACTTTTTAAAAGCGAGTAGTTTGGGATATCAAAACCATTTGAATCAGGGTCTGCACCACTAAAGTGGATGACTTTCTATATCCCGGTATAAACACGTTTATAACATGTTTTGATAAACCGTAGACTCTTTTAATGATAATTATTTAGTCAATTGTTTGTAATAATAATTACATTTAATTTGAAAATATGTTTCTGTTTTTAAGTTCATTTTATTTGTCATATTTTATTGCTTTTATTTCTGAACACAAGTGTTAAACAAAGCGGAAAATAACAATAAATCAGATCATTATTAACGACAGAGATGTGCAAACTTATTATAGCCTTTTGTTGGATAGGCGTGGAGATAATTCTTCAAAAATACACTAGTTCAATTATATGTGACAATTAGGTGCATTTAATTATTGTTTTAATTGACTTTTAAATTAAATCATCCAGACAATATGATTCTGTTGGATAAATTCAACTGAAACATTCACACTAAACCACCTTTATACTATTCCTATATGAAAATCTAAAATAATGAGTAGAATTTGAATTTGAGGTCATTTATTCCTTTGAAGGAAAGTAAAAGACCATTTTAATTGTTGTGAGAAACATGATCATTCAACCATGCGTCATTCTTGCTAGATTTACAAAGAAACTTGACTTTATATTAAACAAATAATTATTGAATAACAAAGTAATTAAAATATATGAGCCATTAATTTGTATTCTAGTATAGGTTTATAATAAGTGCTGGATATTTATAGAATTATCGCAATGTCTGTCTTTTGGTTCAACTGGTGTGAACCACATAAGTGAATCTTTCAACGATAATCTGGAAATCTCCACTTGAGTTAATTTTCTAGAGCATTTCATTTCACTGTTAGGAAGCAGTTAATTGATAAGTTAATCGGAACTGAACTGAACTTTTGTATCACTTTCTGGTTCTTTATTTAGTTAAGATCTAAACAGATATAAGAGATCCTTAGGATGTGTCAAATACCAGGATAGTTGTGAAATAGTGTTTAGTCCGGGAATTACTTTCTTTGTTTGATGCCATAAATCAACGATTATTTATGGAAATTATGTAAATGTTGTCAAATAATAACTCAATGAAAGTCTCACTCTTTCTATTAAAAGTGTTTCACTCATTCAATATCGTGATATGGAGGGCCCCCTCCTGTCTCATAGTTTTAAACCATTTTAGTAAACCCAAGCAATTATTCTCGCAATATTTGACTACTCTTGCTAATTTATATAATTGGCTCTAAATAATTGAAAATTAAGCAGTTTTAGTGCCAACTCTCTATACAGAGTAACTTTTCAATTATTGTGTAGTTGTGATATACAAATGAGTAACCAGGGTAATTATCTAAGTCTTACACTACTGTCCCTTCCCAGTGACTTAATGTCTTTGAATAATTGGCCGACTTTTGCATTACATATAATCTGAATGAGAAGTTGTACTATAAATTCATTAAATGATAGTTTAATTAATAGAATATAAAATACAAAACAATAAAAAATGGTTTTATAAAAAAAATAGAATATTTGCCAACAATTTGACAGAAAGTCATTTATTTGTGTATTTACTGCAAGTCTATTGTTCTTCAATAGGAATGATATGTGGGTCAGAATTGAATGGAGTGTCACAATAATGGATAGGATGGCAACTTTATGGCATATGTTTGCTGATTATCGCATTTTTCAAAAATATTCTTTCGATTCCTTATTTTCTAAGGCAATGAATTATTTTTCAACCTTTCAATTGACTACATATCCTATTCTGCGCTACAGTTGGAAGAGTTATGAAATTATTTTGTATTTAATTCCGTATTCAGTGAATGATCGATGCATTTGAGAGAAGTGTTGAAATAATTGATAGATTGTGTGAATCAATAAACAAAATTCAAACTCATTTTATTCCAAATTCAAAAACTTTTAAAAACTATTATTTTAATGTATTTATAATCAATATGTGAGTCAATGTTATAATCAATTAAATCACTTAAAAAATTTATAAAACATTAGAAAAACTGGATTTCATTAATTTTGACGAATGAGTCTATAATTGAAGTGATTTCTGCAAATCAACTAATTTTTCAAATCAATCAAAAGTAGTAAATCTTAAGCAAACATATTATGAAATAAAAAAACAAATCAAATAACAATTGTTTAATTGGAGTTCAAATCTAAACCATTTGATAGTGTTTTTAATATTAATGAGCAAAAAGTAAATCGCGTTATACTTATATATAATTGACAAACAATAGAAAAATTGATCGAAACATTACATAATTGGAATGTCATAACAAATCTTTTCTAATCATAAATTGATTGTTAATATAGTTTTCAATCATTATTTCTAATAATTCTTCATATAATGCATTCATAGTGTGTTATAATATAGTAATTCATTTGATAATTCAATTAAAAGATTTGAATAAAAATTTGAAACTTAAATGAACTAAAATATATAAAATGGTAGCAATTGATTGATAAATGGATATATAATAGTATGTAATCCCAAACGAAAGATTGTATAATAATCTATTCGTTAACTAAATTAAATCGATAACTAATTATAATTGTGATACATAGTTGTGGTTATGACATGTATGAGCACATGTATGACTAGCCCACTCCTCCAACCAAATTCACATCTTATTATCACTAATTGATATCAAGACAGAAGAGTTGGACGATTCGGTCAAACAAATCGACTGATACTTATTAAGCATTTAAGGCATTGCATTAGTCATTGCAATAGTTATTTATAACACAATAAATGACAAACGAATCTAACTTTCAAGTTATGAGCAAAACAAACAAAACCCATAATATCTTGAGTATAAATATTGATATATTTAGGCACATATGGCTTTAGTTGAGGACATACCTGAACACAAATTCTATTGATTAATGATATTTGCATTGAATTTGCACTCAAAGTATGATTAGAAACAATACAACAATCGATTGTTTGGTCACAACCGAAGACTAAACCCTGACTTAAGTTCAGATAATCTGAGGAAACAAAGAAATCAAATATGCAGTCATTTATGTCATGGATGAGCAAAGGCTATGGCAGGTAATGGTCCGGTGTTTATGTATTCACTGCCAACGCTATGTTCTGAACACTACTACTCTTCAGCCTTTGTCTCTCCAGTTCGCCCACCGCTGCCGACGCTAATAAGTACAGACAACTGAACGGCTCCTCCGATGAGGATATCGATGGCGGCGGTGACATATCGGGACATGACATTAGGGACGCGTGAGAGGTTGTGGGTGAGGTCTGAGCAACAATTCCTGGATTTTGATTGAGCCAATTGACGATAGATGTGTTTGAGCTTCGAGTGGGACTGAATGACAGGTCCAGAGCACTGGACTTGAGATTATTGGCTGATAATAGAGCGCTGCCAATCTTCTTATGTCGGATCTGGTCCATCATCTGGTCCTCCTCGTGATTTCGTCGCCATCTTTTCGTTAGTTTGAGCGGAGAGTCTGCTTAACAAAGAGAAGACCGCATGAGTTGATGTCACGCACCATAACATCTCATATCTTAGAACTGATCTAATATGAGAAGTAGACCTACCATTCCATGACGTGCCGCTCGACGATGAGGTACTGGGCGGTCGACTACAGGTACTGCTGCACGTGATGGCAGTGCTGGTAGTGCTTCCACTATCAGACTCGCCGTCCATTTCACTTTCATGAGAGCTCTGACTGTCATCAGTGCAGTGCCTGAAAAACAATTAGACAAACATTAAAGATATGGTCGGAAGACATGCCTCGCATTTAAACTAATTTCAAATCATATCACTTCTCACCTGTTATTAGTTGTAACGATATATCCGAAGCCATCTTCAGAAGCGGATGAGCCGTTGCACGAATCGGTGACATTACTCTGTCTCCTATTAGAGCTCTTTCGTGTGATTGTGAACATAAGTGGATCGTTGCCTTCTTTGCGGATAATATCCGGTAATATTCTTCGTCGAGCATTTATAAACCAATTGCATACCTGACCACAAATTGGTTACAATTCAACAGTAATTAAGCCTTTAGTGACTTACCTGCAAAATGGAGAGGTTGGCTGCTTGGGAAAGGTATGCCTTTTCTTGGTCGGAAGGGTATGCATTGTAGCGGTGCTCATATAACCACATTCGCAAAATTTTGACCGATTCTTTGGGTAGATTTCCCCTACGCTTTCGACCCGCGCTATCATTGGAAGACTGGAAGTCATAATTTGAACCGCCGTTCATCTGATTCAATGGATTGACGTTATAATGACCGCTCGAATGGCGAATCTCTCGCCCTAATCATTGAGGAGAGGGAGAGGGAGAGTGTCAGTCATTTATATAAATTATATAAAAATAATGATTTCGATAAAAGCGTTGGAAGTTATGGTTCACTGAATTGAAAGTTAAGGAATAAAAATGTTTGGAAATACAATACAATCGTATTATTGACTGCTTTTACTCTTTGAGAAACAAATGAAGTGATGGCACAGCAAACCATCACTCAGTTTTGATGAGATAACGGCACTGTGAACCTGTCCTCTCTTTCTTACTCTTAAAATAATTCGGTATATGGTTGTGGCTATATTTTAATCCCTGGCTTCAACCCAACCAGACATAAGCGTTCAGTCACTCGAGTGGCTGTGCCTAAGCTCTGAACTTACGTTAATTATCTGCGATTAAATGAAATCAAACACTTTATTGCATCACATATTTGAATGTAAATACAAATGCACTGCAAGACAATAGTTGGCATCCGTCAGATCCCAACTCATCCCAAGTAGTGTCAGTCATCCCTCCATTGAGTTCAATAGAATGAGTGCCAAAAGAATAGTTTGAGAGAAACTTTTGCCTCAAATAATCTCTTTTGCGCTCAACTTTTATAAATAGACTTTCACTCAAAGAATGTTATATTTGCTGAGGTTAGGGCTCTTCCGCTTTAGACTCTTGCAATTTTGCTATATTTATACCTGGATCCGTTTGAACACCACTTTGACAAATACACTGTCTTTGCGACTCAAATGATAATTTTGGGATCAATTAAACAAATCCTTGAAATCAATAGTTGAGAAAAAGGGGAAAATTGGTTAAAAAGTGACACCAAAGGGGAGAGAAATCGATCTCATGTTAAGTAAACATTTGGTTTGAAATGTCATTATTTGCATTAATATTCAACGGAAGACTAACCCCAGAGAACTGTCAAATAATTTATTTGAGTCATAACCGCATCAATGCTTTCATTCGGAACTCCTTTTGAATGGTTTCTCAAAACGAGTCCTGAATTCGTTAAATTCAATCATTAATTGCTTTATTATACCAATGAATACAATGTTTGGAGACTAACAGTAATGACATTTCAAACATACGATGATCTCAAACATTCACTCAGCGATGACTCGACTCTTTCACAGCTATTTTCACTCACTATTTAATGACAAGCAGACAAAGTAGACTGGATCATTTGAAGAGAAACCAGTTTGATTGTGTTCTATCACAAATTCTAATGTAACCAAGATTTAATGGAATAAGTCACGTCTTTCACCAGTCAATTCACTGATCAATCAATTCATTACACATTAGACTTATTTGAATTAAAAGCCAAACGTTTTTGTGTCACTCCATTGAAAACAACGAACAAAAAGAGATAAAAATCTTGTTTTAAACGAAGTAAATATATTTTGCAACCAAAGAATAAATCAAATATTCGTAAACAAACCAAGAGTTTTGACATATAATGAAATATTCGCTTTTAAATTAAGCTATCATTCAGTACTTGAAAATTATTAATGAGATTTTGATTGACTCAAATCAATAATTATTTCCATTAAACATAATTATCAAATTCACAGAATTGCCAAATAATTAACTAAACTATACTAACATTTCACTAATTTTATTCATTCTATTAAAACCAATTATTGAATGAATAAATTATAGCATTAGATGTGAATCAAATCACGAAATTACATCTAATATTATTTGGATGGAAAGCAGGGGACCGGACGGACAGGTGTTGCCATACATTTAATATACGAATTAATTGACAGATACACAAATCGAGTACTTTTTAATAATAGTTTTGCAAAAATGCTAGTCTTGTCTCCCAACAAAATTTGCCAAAACATTCAAAATTGTCAAAAGCCATTCATATGTCTCATCCACATCTGCCCAAATTTGACAGATCCTATCCGGCCAAGACTCCACTTATTAATCATATTAATAATAAGACTATTATATATATTTAAACCAATTCATTAAGTAATTAAATACACATCATCTTAAACAGGTCTGGGGCAGTCTAGGGGGGGAGTACTAGACTGCAATTTGAAGAAACAAATTGCATTAAATGCAACCAAAATTTATCACTTCTGGGGCAGAGATATAGTAAATAAAAAAGACTTTATTCTTATTTTTATAATATTTGGCAAAAACGGTATAATTTTTTCAGCAAATTGTGATTTTAAAAAATGAAATGAAATTTTGAACAGTTTTTCGGCCAATCAGTACATAATAGAGGGGTTCCTCTGAAGGGACACCACTTATGTAAGTGAAAGATAGTTTCCATTAAGTTAAGATAGGATTAGATAAGCTTAGTTTAGGTTAGTTATGCAAGATCAGATTAGTTTTACGTCTCTATTATATCTGTTATAATGAGATACAAAAGCAATTTCCCTTTTAACTCAATATTATCAATTTTGCAAGGTAGATAATTTGACTTGTAATTGAGGCTAATCTCATTTTGTCTCCATTTTCCTAACATTTATCACAACATAGTTTGATATTAAACCAAATATTTTAAATACGTTTTCAAATCTATGGTATCTATAATTTAAAAAACGTAATGTCTTTTCGTCTCAATTTAAAGTTGCCTTTACTTTCAAAATAGAATTCTAGTAAGAGTATATTGGAATAGCTAAAGAATCTTGATAACTGCCACCCTTGCACATTAGTGGAGTTTCACAATAATTGTGATGAAAGCGGGCACTTAAATCACTATTGAATTAATTCCATAATTAAAAGTGTAGTATTTTAAGTGTCTAGCTTCTTTAATGGTAATCATAATGGAGAGACTGTTAAGTGAGTACCAAATGATTTAAAACATTTGGCAACTATTTTGACAAAAGAGTATTTATATTGTAAACAATTAATGTCTGCAATATTTATAGCAAAAATTGAAGGATTTTGAAGAATTGGAAGGCATGGGGGAAGGCATACGCATAGGAAGGCATTGAGGCATTTGTGGACTTTTATCAATATATCGACTGTTTTGCAATGAAATGGCGAAACAGTTCCCTAATTATTCATTCGTTGTGATACTGTATGAGTGAGTGACTAGTCATGAGACCAAACACTTCTTTGAGAGTATCATAAAACAGAATGTTATCGAAACGACGAAAAAAACTGAAAGGTCATGAGGCACACCACAGGCACACCATTGCAGCAGTTGTTACTTTCAGGGGTATCCTCCGTCTGCTTCATATCGAGTTAAAGCAAAAGGAAGAGACGGGGAAAGAGAGGAACAAATAATGGTATGGCTGTTGATAAAAGTGATGCTTATGTGGGTCGGACTCAGAGGAAATCTGTGAAATCTATATGGATGTGGATAAGGTCTTAACAGATACTGTGCCGCCGAATGGCATGAGTGAGAGCGGCCTTGGATTGACTAATAGTTATACCAATAGTAAGAGAATCACTTCGCGCCAAACCATCGGTTAAGGAGTGGAAGTCTGTGCCAATGCATAAATCAAAGCTTTTACTGATCACTATTTCCACATACAGTATATATTATCCGGGTATTTAAGAACTCGAGATAAGAATTTGTGACTTTTTAGCTAAAATGTTTGAGTGAAGGTCTTCCTCTTCAGTAATGGCTTTACCTTCAAAATCAACGAATTTACTGATGGCTTGAATTGAATCTCTCAAAAGATTAACAGATATTTAGTGCTAAACATACAGAAAGAGATAAACCAAATATAATATAATTATTCCGTTTAACCTTTCATCAGAATTTATTGGCTGTGCGCGAAGCTAAATAAAAGTTGATAAACCGTGATTGGTCAATCCACTATCTAGAAATCATTTCCCAAAATTCAATTCAAAAGTATTGCTTTGGATGTGCACTGAATATAAGCTGACGTTTAAAAGTGTTTAATTCGTTTCAGATGTTTGTTTGCATTGATATCAATATTTTTAAAATACAGAATATACAGGACTACTCCGTTAATAGCAAATTCCCAACTTGAAAGTTATCCTTGTCCTCTCATTGAGTTACCTATTCATTACTTCAGTACATTTATTTGGACCGATTACTAAGTTTAAACAAAGTATAATATAAGTGGTAACTCATTTAACCTGGTATTGAGTAAGTTTTATTCGCGTGTAGGGAGTGATTGTAGCCTTACTGTACATTTACTGTACATTTATTTTATGCGTTTTTAAGTTCGTAACAGATTTGCTGAGATATTACTTTGCAATTCATCAGATCTTCTATGGTTTTGAGCCATTTTTAAATATCATATGTTATACACTGTTGGGAGAGATGACAATAAATAGTGAAATGAAAGAGCATTGGATTCACAATTCTGTCCCACTATTAATAGAAACAGAGAGGAAAATATCACTTCAACTCTACACTGAATTAACTTTTGAATATTTGTAACATTTATTGCTTAACAACAGATTCAGTCCATCCAACAGAACAGTTGACTCTCTTTTTTAAAGACATTTTAAAACAGTTTGAAGTGAGCGCTAAGTCATACCATTCACTAGAAGTCACTTTATTTATAGAAATTCTCGAAATGTTCTCAACTCAGGATCAGAGAAATAATGGAATGACAGGCAATGAATCCGATTCCTACACAAACACATCATTGGACTCAACGCACAACCGTTTATTGTGATAATTATAAATCGATATTCAAACTTATATTCAGCTCTCAATAGCAGCAAATCCATACATATATCAAAGAATCACTTTCTCCCCACTATTGGCAGTAATTATAATCAAATAAA
The DNA here is from genome assembly GCA_034694965.1 of Ceratozetes gracilis. Lineage (NCBI taxonomy): Eukaryota > Metazoa > Arthropoda > Arachnida > Sarcoptiformes > Ceratozetidae > Ceratozetes > Ceratozetes gracilis. Next base: position 3,455 of record JAQIWF010000982.1, on the reverse strand, counting down.
AAATAGTTTTGAGATAATCTATATGAGCGAGCAATTAATGAATTCAATTTACGGGTCAGGTATTCACTCTAATTTGACAGATATGAATCTCAAAGTATTCATATAAAGCTGGGCACAAACATACATTTGGCAAAATGTTAGCATTTATGCCACCAGTGCTTAATATTGGAATATAAATGGGTCACTATTACTGATTCAGTCGATTCTCAATCAGTTTCAACATTTGTATTCAAAGCATGAAATGAATTATCAATGAATTAGATATTAAAATATATTAAAATTGGAAGCAAAACATTCATCGATACTAATGAGTGGTGAATAGGATTCAATAGAAGCGATTGCTTTGCTCAACACAATTGGGATTCAAATTATTTGTTTTGAAAGCTATTTATTGTGTCAATTCATTTCATTGATGGGTCAGTTGTGGACTAAAACAATTCCTGTTTCTAGATTTGTTAGACAAACAATTGATGCCTCAAATGGGATGAACTTAAAAGATGTCACACAAATCTATATTGAGATATTTGTGACCAAGATAGATCGACCTAAAGTCCAAATTATTGCAATTTTAAGATTTTCACTAAAAATGGGAAATATGTGGAATTGGTGTGGCTCTCCCCTCTCCATGGATTAATTGCTACAATTAGGAGAGCCCAAAGGAAACTAGTTTTAAATATTTATGGCGAATCTCCGTCTGGTCTTCTCAAGTGGTTGGGTTGGCTATCGGTGCCTACAAGGCATTTGATTGTTATATATTTAGTGTAAAAGTATGTGAACTCAGTTGACTTATTCATTGAGACTTAGACTTAATGGAAAATTCAAGAATAAACCCAAGAAGTGATGTTAATTAAAGTTCGGAATAAAAGCACAGGAAATATATTTTTTCTAAAAAGAAAATTTTAAAATCTGATTAAATGAGAGAAACTAAAAATACTTAAAACAAGTCTTAAGGCTATGGCTCTGAAACTCATTTATGGCATAAAAGTGCAAATTTTTATTCGATAAAACAAATTCTCGAAAATCTCGAATAATTGACACCGATTTTAAAAGTGAAAGAAAAATTAACAGAATTTGTGCTATGATAGGGACATACATACAATGTTATGATTTGGCATTTATGTGCTCTATTGCACATCCTTGAGACAATTTACAGATTGTATGAGATATCAACCCATTAAATGACAGCAAATGTGTAACACTCAGGGCTGGAAAGGGCTCACACTTTCAGCTAACGTTTATAATAATTTGATAACCAATTAAATGAGAGAAAGTTATAACTAAACTGTTGATTGAGTCAAAGTCCAATGTCCTTCACTAATATCTTCGCAGCCACACACCATATAGACTATGCATACCTTGAGCTCTACCTTTAGAACGGTATGTGGTATAAGAAACCAATCGTTCCTTTATGTGGTCTCACAACTAATCAATTAAATACGACTCAACTCTTCCTGTCTTCATATTCAATAAAAGAGCATTTAATTAAACAAACAGCAAAGTCATCTGGAAATTTGTAATGGACTTCCCATTACCCTCTCCTTCACTCCATTTATTTATTTACAATTCCTTTACTCCAAACAATGTGATTACACATTTATTGTCTAAATTTCGTAATTTGATAGTTGAATCAATTGCTTACTATCATAGTAAAACAGTCAATCAGTCCTCTAATCAAACCAAACATAACAAACAATCACTTTCCTAATGAATATAAGCAATACACCACTAAAGCACCATGCTCAATACATGCTCAATACCATGCTCACCATCCATCAGTCAAAAATAATTAATAACAATTTGAGCACAACTTAAATAATTTAAATCACGTAATCCTCGTTTAAATCTATAAAAATAGAATTCAATCTAAATAAGGCACATAAGTAAAGGTCAAATTGAGTTGAATATGTGAACTAGCAAGATTGTGGACAAAAATGTTGGAGAATGTTGATCCTGATAGATAACCTGTATCTAAAGCTAGTGTCGTATAAGCTTTTGATGGGACACATGATATATGTGTACTAAACAGAGGTAATGACTGAGAGCTTGATTTGCAGCAAAATTAAAGCTTCAAATTTAGAGCAATATTTGGTTGAATTGATAGCACTTTCTTTACATCACAACCATATAAAGAGAGATAAAAGACAATAAAAGTGAAATTCTGTGCAGTCATGTGACCGCATTTTAGGTATTCCTAATAAAATAGTCTCAAGTGGTAGAGAGTGGTAGAGAGGAGTAGTGCACAGATAAGCAGATAATTGATTCAATACTTGTTGACAGTTAATCATAAAATAATTAAAAAAATAATAAAACTTTCAGTGTTTACCTCTTTTTGATTTTATGTTAAACTATACGTTGATTGACAACTTTTTCATGGGTCCAGAGCTGCTAAGTTGAAGGCGTCGGACAACAGTGAGTCGTCCATACATCAGTCAGCACTACTGTCCACTCTGAAGAATATTTTGATTTGTATTTAAAGTCAAGCTTTTTGATATGACATCCGTTTGGGAGGCAAGAGACGAGTGACAACTGATGTCGTGTTCACAGAGAGGTCTCAATAGTTTTAGGAGCTGTCAGTCCTATCAAACAAATCAATGCTTATATTAAAATACAATCTCAATCTTTTAATGAATACCTTTGTCTTCACTGAAATTGGATCTCCTTTCCCGACACTATTATAGGCGATGACATAAAACTGAGGAAATTTAAAATTATAATAACTTTTCTCCAAATGACTGGATCTGGAATATAGTGTTTTCACAAAAGACGACACAAATCTCTTACAAACTCTGCAAAACACTGAATAGACTCTCATAAGTAGTCTTAAAACTTCTCAATTCGTTTGCTATACAACTAGTGGTTATCGTGTGATTGAGCACTGGAAGTACTGACTGAGCCCTCGGGACTGATATATTCAGTTCAGGATCTGTTTCTTATTACGAGGTTATGCATTATCGAGAATAGGATCAAAATTCTTGAAATTAATTTAAAGTTTATCCTTAAAAATATCTAGTTTTGCTCTGTTTTTTTTTTAACTTTGATTTAATGAACGAAAAATCTCTCAAAATAGTCTCAATTTAAGTAATAAAATAGAGATTCAAATAATTAATACAAAACTGTTGATTAATTTAAGGCTTTTGACGATTAATATTGCAGTCATTGAACGAACATTAAGCCAATTATTAAATCAAAGCTCAGAATAACAAATAAAGTGTAAAATTTGGTCAAGATCGGTGTCAAACCCTTCACCTGTCATAGGAATTACATATTTTTCAGTAAATAATTGCATAAAAAAGCATAAAAAGTATTAAACACTGTTTAAACAAAAATAAAAATATTGTAAACAATACTCAGATCAGGAAATTGTGTAAAATAGCGTTTTTTTTTGGTTAAAATATAAGGAATGAACTGAATTACAATTAAATCACTTAAAAGTGTTTGGAATGCAATTAAAATTG